>DWAO01001223.1:0-19995 GCA_018230605.1 Heliconius congener
AGTGTCTTAACATTAGGTTCCCTCTGCCTACCCTGCTGTGTGCGGGATACAGCGTTAAGCTTATTTAATTTTTTTTTTTTTTAATTATTCAGTCAGTCAGTCAGTTTCTATAGTTAGTCAGTAGTCAGACCTACAATTTCAATAATACCAGTCATTTGTAGAGACTATAAAATTTAGATGGCGTTTTTAGTAGCAGAAAGAAAAACACAAATAAATGTTTATAACTTTAAAAGAAATATTATAAATATCACTATTCAAAGGCATATTTACTTAATTTTTCTTCAAACCCAATTTTTATTTAGTGTATTTCAATATCTATGTGTTTAGAATACACCGCAGTATGTAAGACGCACATTTATTAAGTAAACACTGGCAAAGACATTTCCTTTGAGAAGTAAATTAAACTTAAAACCCCTCCTAAAATAAACTTGCGATGGAACCTATTTTCTTTACTCCAACATTTCTCGTTCAAACCAATTACGGAATGTAAAATGTTATATTTAATTTTTTACATATTTATTTATAATAACCAGCTTTTTTACCTACGGCTTCGACCTCGAGGACAAATGGAAATAACTAAAAGTTATGTACATGGGCTTAGGAATAAGTGGATCGGATGGTCCACGCCCACCCCAGAATAGTCTTGTGCCCAATACCTATTTTTAATTTTTAAAGTAAAAATTCGACTTTTAAATTTTTTTTAAAAAAAATAAATTTATATTAAAATTTAATTAAAATATAATAAAAATAAGTAAAAGAACTTTAAGAAGAATATATCTGTACAAAGTATGAAGTGCTGATGTATGAAGTATGAAAATCATGTATTTTTACTTGTTTCAGTGTAAGCATACCAGGGTACGCCGGCGGCCTGTCAGCGTCGTTACCAGGTGGAGGAAGTAGTGTAGCAGCGTGGGAGAGACTTGGAGCAGAACTGTTACTGTCTGGTCTGGTGGCAGCCGCATATTTTGCGGCCATGGAAAGAAGGTGGACTGGTGCCGCCCCAGTACTAGTTGGTACTGCGTATTGCGCTGCTAGTTTTGTTTCTGTAAGTAAAGCGTGGAATTATTTTTCGAATTTATTTACTAGATATATATTACAAGTATGTACCTACTTTTGGTAAGATAATTGAAAAACTGCAGAGCTTAATATGCATATGTGAAATAAATGAGAAATGTAAATGTAAATTATTCAATACACCCTTTCGCCGCGGGTAAAGTTTTTGATCCGTTGTACAAGTTATAAAACGTGGGTTGCATTTGACAGATTCCACAAGAATATACATACATATTATATAGAATGCAAATTTTATTTAAAAATCAAATTATATCACTCAATTCGTTCGGCCAAGGTCGTTCAATATAAAACATGAAATACATATTTGTATCTGACAACAGTTCCTCAGCTAGCGGACGAAGATAGGATCCTCAATGGCGTCCTACGATCTCTATTCTTCGTTCACAATGCGTCCCACCCGCGACTACCTGCCTTTTGTGAGCGAATCGTTAACGGGCAGATGTTCCTCTTTACGCATCTGTCGAATAAAGTGCGGGCTACAAAAACCTGAACATTACAGATACCTTCACAGTCTATTTAATTTTCTCCAAACTTAAATGTTACTTACATATACTTAAACTTACGACAGAAACTCAAAAATAATTTCATACTCTTTAAAACTGATTTCGAGGATATTATTTTATATAATGCAAACATTTAAATGTAATTGCGCAGGAATACGAATAAAAAAGTGAAATGACCCATTTTCCGTTATCGAATCTTGCGGTTACTTGTTTTAACCGCAGATTCTCGTACAGTAAAAACAACTTTACCCCACAATATTATATCTGTCGTAATTATAGCTAACAATCTCTGTCCGATGAAAAGAAGATGATTTTAATGGATACACCCGCAGGTAGAACGGCATTGTCCTAACTGTAGAAGAAATAGCACAGGACCCATTCAACGGGGGCTGTTTTTTAAATCGCACGCTCATTTCCTTTCGAAAATAAGAAAAAATTGTCCCAATTCTGGGACGAAAGTAAATAGTTTCCTTCATTTAAAATTTACTGCTATTGCGAATTGCATAGAGATGTGAATTGCTGCGAGCGAGAGCGAGTTGTACCGTTGAATGTAGTGCAATCACGAGCCTCTTGAATTCTTCACAATTGAAATTGGAAACGATGTCGTTGACGAATTTCCTGCACGTATTGTCAGCAATTATCTACGATAGTTTTATAGAAACTAACAGCTTAGTAAAAAATATTATTGGTTCTGAATCAATAATAATATAAGTATAACTCATACTTACTGAATACTGTTAAAATATAAAATTAAAATTTAAAATTAAAGTTAAAATATAATCTGTGTATGTTGCGTACTAAACCATCCGGGTGTCTCAGTTGTGCCTCGTATACACGGTTGTATCTCCAGTTAAGCGTAAATAACGATTGAGCCCAAACCATCTATTATTGCCTATCTTGTGCCAAGTGCACCTGTGGCCAGTTAGTGAGCTACAATAGCACGGTTATACATACATTTGGTTATAAAACATTTTATATGTTTATTAATAAAACAAAATATAGTTATTTAACGTAATTTATTGAAACTATAACTTCATGGTTGGAACGTGTTAAATGTTGTGTGAAATGCTCTCACTATACCGATAGTTTATGTCGATAAAATTGCGTTAATTATTTAGACAATTTAAATTTGCTTGTTGTTTGTCCATGTATAAATTCTTTAATATTATTTTCACATATATATCCTATGCGCTCGCTTGCTTTTCACCGTTTTATGATATAAAAATGTCACGTTGAGCTTAGCTTAGTTAGCTTTTAAAATGTTATTAGCAAAAGTTTCAAGTATGACGCGTTTAAAACATTAAAACATAAATAAATCAGCTTTACACTGCGTCATGCACACAGCAGGGTGGGTAGGCTTAATGAGGGAACCTAGTGTTAAGACACTCCATTTTGTTCCGAATTCTGGAGGTGTTGCGTGTTGAGTGGCTCAACGCCGCGCTTTTGCCGCGACACTAGAGCAAAGAAATGAAAATATAAACTTAAATTTAAATAAATATTTCATTTCCTCGAGTGGGAATAAACCTACAACCAGTAGCTTAGCACTAGTATAGTAATTTTTAAAGCTCCAAAACATTAAATGAACTATCCAGCCCAAAATAATTTTTCAATTCCATCACCAGTTCCTGAGTTTAGCGTAGCGCGTTAAATAAACTATTCATCTTTATATTAGTATTAGATTATATAACTTTTTCCTTAATTCGTTTTACAAAGTTCGTTCAATTTATAAAGTATTACGTAAATACATTGACCTAAATATTTTGTACCTAAATAATAAAACTCTTTAATAAAACTCTTTAAAAATTATATTTAAACAAAATCATTTTGAACGATATATTGCATATCTCGGATATCTCGAATACTTTATTTTAGTAGGTGATCACGAGTAGTCTCTTGTAATATATACATTGGAAAATTGTTTTATTTAATGCCTCAATCAAAAGACAAAGACCTTACCAAAGTTCCATCTATTAATCAATTTATTTAAATCACGTTTTTACATAGCAATTCTTCATTTCAGATGCCGTCGCTTAACCCTGCTCGATCTCTAGGACCTTCTTTCGTACTATCTCGTTGGGAGAGTCACTGGGTATGCTGGGTGGGTGGTATCGGCGGTGGCATCGCTTGTGCCTTACTACACGAGTGGGGGTCACGAAGGCCGCGAGTGAATTCTAACTCCCGCGCATCATCACCTCGAGACATGGATGACATGGACAAACCCGCGTTTCCCTCACATCATTATAGACACGCCCCAACTTACTGTTCTGCAGCAGCACCTCGACCTGATACTACGGAACCACTATATTCGGGGACTAAGTCCTTGTACTGCAGGTCGCCTCCGCCAGCTCGTCATACACTCCACAGGTCTGATGGACGCTCGTGTCAAATGTAATTATTATTTAATGTTAGGCACGGTATGGTTGAGTTAGGATGTTCTTTTGTCTTGAGATATTTTGGTTTCCAAATTGCTATGAAAAGTAAGTAAATGTAGATTATACCTACGTATGGAGTATGTAGGATCTGTATAGAGTTGTTTTATATGCTTCAAAACTTAATTTAAGTAGTTAAAGGTATATTATAGTAAAATATAAATTATAGTATTGTTTCTTGGCCATTTTACATAATTTGACATTTACATCTTAAGCATGTTAAAAGATAAAAAGTAATGTAAGCAAACGAAACTAGTCTCACTATGAAATCGTTAGTAACATGAAAATCAATATTCTCTACTATCCTATTATATGGGCTTCAATTTCTTTATGATCTTAAAGTTTTATACGTTTTACGGCCAAAATTAAAACAATATATTTTGTTGAAAATACCCCAACGCAGTTTCAATTCATAAGCATATATTATACATTCAAACTTAAGCGTTTAACCATTTTAATAAACAAAATATAAAGTAAATAATGTCATAGTTACTGTGTACATAGTGAATGGGTATAATGTTTGCGATTTAAAATAATTACTATGTATTTGTATGTAACAAAGGTCTTTCTAGTGCAAGTAGATAGATATATAAATATATTAAATATTTTTAAATTTTTAAAATTTTATTCCACACTCAGGAAAGAAAAATACGTATTTAGAAAACGTATAAAAAATGGACCGTATCGGTCCTGCTACGTTAAAATTTTTAGACGTTTTCTAAATAGATATATATAAAGATTATAGCGTTAATATTTATCTATTGCAAGAGAGAAGGCTCTCTTATTAAAGATTCTTTTTATAGTGAATTTTGAATTAGTACTAAAAGTGTTGTCTACCAAACAACTTTTATCACGAAATAATTTAAATTCCAGGTCACAATCAGTATATAGCAAGAGTAGCGGTACAGCAGCAAGTACTCAAGCGGCCAATTCGCTAGTAGCCACTCAGTCTCTCCTCCTTCGTCCTCCCACGCACACTGTCACTATGAACCAGAACGTACATAACGCTCAGAGGGACCCTGCCTATGGTACCACTACTGCGAATGGCGTTAGAACTGGACCTGCTGGTGTGTATTTTTTTATTTGTATATTACTTTATGCTTATTAAAATCCTAGGATTCTTGTGGGTTCAATCTCTACTCGGGGAAATGATTATATTTAAACTATTTTCATTTCACCGTTTTGACAGACAAAAAACTGCTCTTTATATGTGGAATGAAGAAATAACCTTTTTATGCGAAACAGATTGTCCTTTTTAGTTGTGGTGCATCTAAATGTCATTTGTGGTTATGAGGTCTACCACATAATGCCAACTTTGTAAAATAGATTAATAAAATTAATTAAATCCATTTTGTCAAGATTGATATAGAGCCCTTACAATATTTTTTGAAGTAAAATAATTATACAGTCAACGGCACGGAAATGTCTTAATGGTAGCGGAGTGTCTTAAGACTAGGTTCCCAGGTTCTCCCTGCCTACCCTGCTATGTACAGTCGTATACGACATATGCATGCACAATTTAAATCACAGGAGCAGCAGTCCACGAACGTCGCGAATCCGTATACGGCGGCAGTACAGCGAGCGCGCGTCGCGGCCCGCTCTCCTCAGAGGACAGCGCGTACGGCAGCTACGCGCCGCGCTACCGCCCCGAACACTACTAGCGACGCGCCTCGCAGCACAATATTGCGCTGCTGTTCGATGTTTGAACTAATAGAACTTACTGGTGAACTTATAAGTGAACCTACTGGTGAAGTATATGGTGAACTTACTGGTGAATATTCGGATGAGCTACTTGTGTTCATCGTTATTGTTTCTAAGTAAGAATTTGCTTTTTCGTTCTTGAACTTGGTGAACTACTTATTAAGCTCGTGTTCATTATCAAGTCTATTCTAAGCCCCGAAGGCATATGGTGGATTGTTCTTTATGAATAAATGTTCGTAGTCAAAAGTGTATGAATTACTATTATTTGAACTGTTTACTAAATTTATTTAAGTTGTTCGAAGCTAGAACTTTTTTAAAATATATATAGTTTACATATGTAATACCTATATATTGCAATTGAGTATTTATCAGTGAAATCTTTTATAATAAATAAATTTTCATTAATTCCATTCAAATGTTAAAAATTGTAAATTAAGTTGACGTTCTACTTAAATCGGTAATAAACATAGTAAAAAATACTTTTGAAGAAGAATAAACTTTTTCTAATGAAATGTTAAAATATCCATTAAGACTGTCCAAGACAGGTTTTTAAATATTTAAAATTAGAATTTTTAAAATCTTAAAATTAAAGTTTTATATATTTAAAATCTACTCATTTAAGCGAAAAATGGAAAACAAGAAAAATTTCGAAATAATTAAAAGTTTTCTGTGATGTTGCTAATTTTCGTGCTATACCTACTTACGGAGTAGAATTTTAATTAATTTAAAAAAAAACTAAGATCCTTTGTTATTTACGAACCATGTAACTTTCTCATAAAGAGTAAATTCCGTTCAAAATCAAATTTTAAAAATATCATAAACATTTAAAATAAATAAACTCGTTTGTTATGACTCGATGGACCAAAAATGTTGTTGGAAGCTGGTACGATATTATTTTACGTACATGGTAATGTAGGAACAACGACGAGCGACGTTAAAACTGCATTGCGACATGCCGTCTCACTAGTCTTTTTGTCTACATTTTTTTATTGAAGATTCAATATAATAGATATATTAAGCTCTCAGATTTATTAATACTTCCAACTTTTTGATACAATTATAGAACTTACTTTTAAACAATTAAATATAATAAAAAATATTACTTGCCATATATAAGGTGCCAAAGTTAATAAAGGTTTTGTTTTTGTACCTATATATTATATGAGTATATGCATACATACAAACATATCTTAGGTTATACTCTAAGACTGTTTATTTTATAATTTGGTGCCATCGTCTATTATTTCTACCAGTTGTCTTTGACACTCAGTTATTTGCATAATTTTTGTATAAATGCACAAATTACAAATATTAATAACGTTAACTAACTAGTTAAGAAAAAATACATACAGAATATGAGAAAATGTATAAAAATTTTAACGTAGCGTCCAAGAAGCACTGTTTTGAATCCTTCTTAATATATTTCTTTCTTAAGTATCCCTTATTTAACTATGTTAAAAACTACATACAGGTTAAAAATAAATATTCGCGTCTCTTGGACATGTCATTCAGCATGCGCTGGTGCAAATCTTGTTACGTTTAAAGATTAATATGAATATTTAGAACCAAAATGTAATTTTCACGAAGTAAAAGATTCTACAATTTAAGATAGAATTTTAATTTCAGATTCTACAGGTTTATATATTTCTTATATACCGGAACAATCTAGATTTTATAAAAATACAATTAATCATCTTTAAGAATTGTACACTAATATAAGACTCAAATAGATAAGTTAATTTGTAAATAATGTCGCGAAACCAAAACAACACTTGTAATTAAATTGTAAAATTAAATTAAGTAACTTAATACAACTTCTCTTTAACATGTGTATTGATATATATTATGTAAATTTAATATGTTAATAAGAATTTCTACAACGAATTAGATAATGTGGTTATTTATACTTTAATTATATCGCACATTTAATATTCGTATTCAAATTGTAGTGCCAGAATACTCTATTTCACTAAAATATACTGCCAAATGATGAATTAATATTTTGTTTTCACTTTTTTTAGTAGCGAAAATATTAAAAAAATATTGTTTTAGCCAAGTAATAGGTTTTTTAAATGTGCGATATACCTACCCAGTCTTAAATTGAATTTCAGTCAGGTAGATTAATTCAAGAACGAACAAATTTAATATATAATAGGTATATATTGTGGTAAATATATTAAATAACATTTGAATATTCATTCATATCTTATCATAAGAATATTTAGAAAAAAAAAATTGTTTGTATTCTTTGACACAACTGATGATTAATGTTGGTTACAAAAAAAATATAAATAAGTATTTCTAAAAATTATTATGTACAAAACTCGTGTAGCTTTTTAACAAAATAGTTTTTAAATTTTTGTATAATTACTTATCGTTATGAAAATCCAATCCAATTGCCAAATTGCCAATATAATTATAATTAAAGCACAGAACAAAAAATAAGTTCTCCGTTGAAAAATGTAAAATACTCTTATTAAGACTGTTACCTCTTATGTTTTACTTTAAGGCTTCCAAAATGTATTTAGGTTAAGGTATTTTAGTACAAATATCTGTATTGAACGTAGATTTGTCAAACTCACACGCAAAATTGTAAAGACTTAAGCTCAAACATTTGAAATTTGTCATTCGTACTGTTATAATAAAAAGGTCGTGTAAACTATGTTTATTATAAATAAATTTACCTTCAGTTAACATGTTTGTATATTCTGTTCTCCCATACTATGGTACTTTTTATATTTTGATCTGGATCAATAGTAGTAACAGAAGTTGTATTCCACACAAATATAAAATATTTGAAATATATGAAAGTTATTACAGTTGTGAGATTGATTTACCATTTTACCAATTTATGGACAATTGATACAGATCTGAGACTATCTAGACCACCTGACACCATTACCAAAAAAAAGTTAAAAGTTATTTATTAAAGAAATAAAAGACAATATGTATTTAAAATGCTTTTATTATCCGGAACATTATGCTAATTCCAAATTACAGTAAAACAACGTTTCTATTGACGAAGCTAAAGCATTGCACATTGCGTCACAACTCACAACGCTCGCTCGTAGTCAACCCCTATAGTATTATTGCATATAAAACACTATAAAAACTTTTATATTCACTTATTCGAATACAGTAACATGAAACACGTGTCTACTCGATATTAGCTAATGTAAAAGGAATATCTGAACTACAACGGCAGTGAGCTCAACTATCTTTAATAATGTACGTAGAAAGATTCTAATGTATTATGTACCAATACTCGACCATCTCGAATGACCGTACGCCGAGAAACTCAGCACAACTGGCAAGTTAAGATACTAATTGTGCTCCCGATATATTACTATAGAAGATTAAATTCTTACGTTATTAGTCTTAGGTTTTAGCAGAGCGACGCCAGGGTCGAACAAGCGATCGAATTCAAATAAATATTACAAACTATGTACAAATTCGAGATCTTCGCCATCGTCTTCGAGAGCGGGCCTGGGATGCGACAGTATACCTATGCGGTAAATTATACACGTACGACATCCATTTTTAAATTTGCTAATTATCTCTCCTATAAGATTTTATTGTAAATTTAATTTAAGTTATTATTGCAAACCCAAGACTCTCTTCAGTCGTTTATTTCTATTCCTCAAGTGTATACTGCCTGCGATATTGGCATGCGGTGTGAAATTTTTACGTCCCCATTCCGTACCTCTCACAACGCTAGTTCTTAAATAATATTTAATGTAATTCTGAAAAAAAAAACACGATAAATATCGAAAAAGGCACGTAATTTTTAGGCAAAAAAATATTATTGCAATATAAAACAATTTTAAAAAGTTAAAGGGTTTAAAATCGTCAAAAACATTTGATAGATAATAAAATCACAGAACAGTACAAATTATAAGCTACTGCAAAATATCACAATCACTTACAATCGTATTTGTATATATCGATCGTATTCAATATTTTCACACCACATTGAAATTGTAAAATTAAACTACGCAAAACAATCTAAGAGACGTTTATAGTAATGACAAAATTAAGCACACTTCAGTACATTCCTTTGACCTATCGGAACCCATTCGCATATCACAAATTGAACTCTCGTTTCACACTAGTGTTGCCAGACGCCCTTTTTTAAAAATATGCCTAAATATTCTAACGCTACAACAAGTACAGATGAATAAAGATAGAAAGAAGAAACTTTAAAACTGGTGAATACACGTTAAAATTCTATAATAAGAAATTTCATGAACGCCGCATAATTAAGTGATAAACATTTCGATTCAACTATTCATTAATTCCGGTAATAAATTAAATCTAGCAACACTAGCCTATATAATAATGTTTTGTATGACGCCAGGCACGTAAGTATTCGAAAGCGGTGCGGGGGGAATGGGGGGGCAAGGGTATGTAATGAGGGTGGTATTATTCAGCATACGCATCCGCTCTCGTTGCCTTCCTGCTCGGAGCCCATTGGAGACTGAGTTTGGAGATCAACAGCTGTTACTCGAGTTAAGGATGTTACTTTTGAATCGGTAAATAAAATGTATAGAAATATTAAATGCCAATCAATTGTACTCAATTTAATTGACAAGTAAACTATTTTATTGATGATTGATGATATTAAAATTAAATTTAAAAACAAAACATGACTTTTTATAAAGTATACGTACGTCCGTAATACTTTAAAATAACTCTCACCTCACTTCTCAAATACTTTGTCTGAAAACTAAAGAATCATACATAAGTGATTTTAAAAAGACAAAATTATAAGTATAAAAGGGGTGGCGAAATATAAACTGATTGTGTACTAAATAAAAAAAAGGTTATGTAGATTTTATAATCGAAGTTATTATTTGAATAAGAGAAGGCTTGAAAAATTATTATAAAGTAAAAAGTTAAAGTTAGATATTTTTAAGCGTCAATTAATATAAATGCAATAAAAGTTAAATGTGATGTGTGAAATTTAATTAAAATTCAAGGGAACTAAATTGTAAGTTGGAATAAAAACATGAGTAGTGTTTTAAGAATTTTATTCAAAATATCAGCGTGAGATACGGCTATTTACAAATAAAATTGACACCGCAGTTTTATTTCCACAGACAACAATTCAATGCCATATTTGAGAGTCTAAACTACAAATTATAGATCCATAAAGTATCGAATCAATATAGCATCGAATATGTTATGCACGTAAATTAAGCATTGTACCAATAAAACACGCGCTAAATACATTAAAGATATGACACTGTTTTCTAAAGGCACATTTTCAATGGATGATGAAAAAAATGTGTGTGAATGTGCGTCCATATTGTTTTTTTTTTTAATACATGGTTCAATGTTTAACGTACGTAACAATTTCATATGCCTTGTATGTACATTGCATATAAAATGGAAAAAATGTTATAATAATTAATATAATTTGAATTAAATAAAGTAATTTATAATATAATGATAAGAAAAAAAAAAAAAATTTAAAAATATAAATCTCATTAATCAAAAAAATATCACCTAACATTATGGTATAAAAAATTGCAATTTAGATAACTATAATGTATATTAAACGTGTTATTGCTGATTAAATTAATAATATTCTATAAGTAAGAAGTTGTTTGGAGATTGTGCCTATATTTGACACAATTTCCTGAAACACTTTATTTTCAATAGTTAATTCATTCATAAGCTGGAATGGCAATTTTAAATACAGTACAAAAGTCATATAAACCCCATTAAGCTAGCAGTGACGACTCACCAACTACAAAATTTTGTTAAAATATAAGAATCATAAGTTTTCATACTTAAGCACTAAAGTAAATAAATAATACTAATGTACATGGGCCGTGTCACCTTCTGAAATTAAATTTAAAATTGCTCAATCAAAAAATATAAGAAGTTTTATAGCATTAAGTACCAAATATTAATATGTATTAGTAAATTAGCACAGCAATAGCAATTGTTACCAGAGTGAGAAGATGGAATAATTAACTTCCTCGAAAGTTTTGATAGTTTAGTTAGTTGTTTAGTTTTGCTGTAACGCTTTGTCACAAAAATCTCTAATCATCATTATTAATTTAGGTAAAAAACAAAAGAGCTTATAAATATTATATGCCGGTTATTAAAATAAACAAAAAACTAAAAGTGACAACGACCGTGTTATATACAGCCATAGAGTAGCCCCAACTAAATCACACGCTCAGCGCATTTACTCTATCTGCACAAATTCAAATTCAAAACTATACGCCCATCGTCGTTAATAAGGGGCCATACATAAAATGTCTCACTTTAAGAGAAGGGAAGGGGGTCAACGATGTGTGACTAGGGGAAGGGGGAGGACAACCCATTTCAAAATATAATAAGCAAGCATCATTTCGGGACTAACAATTTTTGAATGAAACACTAAGATGGGGGGATTTCTTACTCACAAAAGTGAACAGCTGTCACAAGGATGTAGGCCCTAAAAATTATGAAATTCATGAGACGTAATTAATGGATGGCCCCTAAACCACATATATATATATTACATTCGATTATGTCACTATGCACTTAATTCATATCAATATCGAAATAAAGGAACAAATTGAAATAAATTTTAAATAAAAATAATGGTTTTTAATGTAAAATAGAGGTTATTTTAATATTAAATTCGACAGGGTAACATTGAATATTAAAATGATAGTAAAGCTGCCAATACAGAATGTTATATAAACTTTTAATAATCAT
Source organism: Heliconius congener (assembly GCA_018230605.1). Lineage (NCBI taxonomy): Eukaryota > Metazoa > Arthropoda > Insecta > Lepidoptera > Nymphalidae > Heliconius > Heliconius congener. Next base: position 12,425 of record DWAO01001223.1, read on the forward strand.
TTATTAAGTATATTGAGTGTGTAATTCGTTTTAATATAGCTTTAAGATCACCCTGACAAATTCAAAATTAATTTTACATAATAATTCTATAGAGCTATGCCTCAGTCTTAAAGACTCATGATGATGTCACAAGCAAACTCTGGTGCGTGCTTCTGTGTTTTAAGTTCAAATAAATTTTTTTGTAAAATGCTATTTAGAGATTCTAGCTACCCGCTTTATATAAAGAAATTATGCAGAAATAATTATTTTTTAAAATAAAAATAAAATAATAAATAGACAGCAAACTATATTTTAAAAATACATGAAGTATGTAACATAAGGGCAGCATTAAAAAAATATATTATAAATGTAGAAAGTTTATGGCATAAGGTAATGTCAATACTGAGTTTCATGAAAATGTATGTAATAAAAAAGTTTTTAAATTAAATAAAGTAATCATACTAATAAATAAAGCAGGTATATCCAGAATATTCTACAAAATTTCTACTTTAAGCACGGTTGTGCATTTGAAGCTGAATGTTCACATTAAAATCTAATATCACACACACAAAAGCACAGCAGTATGTTGAATCTGTGTGTCACCGTGAATGATTGTATAAACAACTTAATTCTATTGAGCATTTTGGACGAAATAAATTGTTTTCTTTTTTTTTTTTTTAATTTTTAAAATATTTAAATACAGCAAACAGTTTGTTTAATTTTCTATAATTCAGGAAAAAATTATAAGGAAATATTAGTAAAGGTTGTTTCGTATTTCATTAACGTTAAAATCGCGTCTAGTATTAATATGGAAGTATTAAATAAATATAGGATATCATTCAAGGCGACATACAGATATAATGTTTGTTACTTTCACTGTCAATGAAGAACAGATTAAGATTAAGGTTTTAATTTGTTAGCACGTCATTGTTCTAAGAAAATACGATTTTTGCCTAGTTTTTATCATACATGGGCTTCCGCGTGAAAATAACAAACATCGCTAACTTAACATTGATGCATCATTACAGTATATTGATGTCACATTTAAAATATATAAAAGAAAGCTATTTATTCTTCCTGGATTCCATTGATTTTCATCTTAAATCATCTTTCTGCATTTGACCTAGATTAAGATGTTTTTAGCATTTTTTTTCCTTCATAAATGTTATAGACATTTTAAAATAGATTTGAACAAGTTCTGCTAAAATGCTATCGAAAACCTTCGATTTTTCCCAATATTATATTCTTATTTGATAATAATAATAATTTCACTATACTTGATAAATCGGTATTGAAATAATAAATACAATGTTTTAAAAAGTTAACAAAATCCCAGTATAACGTGAAATAGCTTACAAATATAATTTTAAACGTGACAATAACATATTTACGATATATTTCCGACATTTTGTTCATGTTTAACAGGCGCAGCTGCTGTCCGGCTCCTTGCTGTCGCCGGGCGCCTGTCGCAGGATCACCTCGTGCACTGAACACGTCATTAAGGAAAATAACTAAAGTAACTACGGGAAGGGCTTATTGTTTTCGTATTATGTCCGCATAATGTCTTTGTAATTTGCTTTAAAGTGTTTTAGAAACCTAAACACTTTAAAACGCGTGGCAACGACGCGACGGCCAGGATGTTATTTTCTATCCTCTATAGGTGCTTGGATTAATACTAGTCATGATCTAGTAGTATGATTTGATTTGATCGTAGAGCAATAGCGTTTAGAAGGCAGCGTGTTTTTAAACATTGTAATAAAAATTCCTTTACAATTTAAAATTATTTACAAAGACATTATTGGGATACAGATAAATTATATCATTAAATAGAAATATATTTATAGAAACACTATAATGTTGTATGTACATATTAAGTTACGAGTAGGAATATTTAGGTAAGAAAAGTAATCCAGCTGTTCATATTTAGAAGCTAACAGATAAGATACAAGACAAAGATTATAAAACAAAAATATCATGCAATCAATGAATATTTCTTAACGGTTAATTATATAGATGTTAAACAAAATCAAGCAAATAAATGGTTTTATGAAGACATGCAACGTGCGAAGTTTAAAAATCAAAGTTAACGCAATGGTGGCTTTAATTTGTTTTTCAATATCAAAATTAAAAATAATATTTTATTGAATAAATTGTTCTTAAATTGAGTATTTAATTAAATTTCATTAGATAATAAAATTTCAAAATATTGAATATTATCAGTAAATTATTAGAACATTTTAGACACATTTAATACATAATTTTATTATATTTATATATTGTACATTTTTGGTAATTTATATTGGAATTATTACTAACAAATATGAATTTTAATATATTGGCTAATCGTATTTCACAAATTCATATATCCCTTATAATTTAATTAAAACTGAAAAAACTGATAAAAAAGCGAATAAATAATGAAATTATCAAGTCTACGTAAAGCATATAAGTGCAAATATAAAAATAAGCGTACATTACAAATACAATACGATACATATTAGTAATGTTGAGTTACTTACAATGGGTTATAGCTTGTACCACCACCCAGGCGAGTCCGGGACACTACACTAGTATACCACCGTTAGAATGTGCCGAAACGTTTGGAAACATGTCTAATTTATTATTATATAGAACAAATAGATGTAAATTATTTAGTCTAATTGTCCTATTTTTAATAAATATAATTTTGTTAGGTATTTTGATGTAATGAGATTATAAAAAAAAATATTGCCTCGCGGCTTAGGCACTTTGCCATACATTATTAATTATATTTCGGTTAACATTGAAATTTTAAATGAAAGTGATATTTAATACATATAAATAAACAATTTTCAATATAAAATCATAGTTTAGTTAGTTCCACACAAACGTATGCACACCCAAATGAAAAACCAGTTAGAAGGTTACAATCAAACTGCAATGCCGAAAACAAGCCGTAATACTTCATAGCGAGATAAATTCAAATATATTGTGGTTTTAAAGTAAAAGTGACTAAACGATAACTAGAAGTATTTATAACTACTACTGTATTTATAATATAAAACGATAAAAAATACACTTTAAACATTAGTCGTACAAACATCTTTTTAAGTCATATTCTTTAAAATAAATCATTTATATTTTTTTAAAATAAAAAAATACATAAATACATCAAAATATTGTTTTTTTAATGGTTACAATAAGCTTCAATCAAAGTTTCAAGTATTGTTTAGTCACTTTATACTTCAAATGAAAATACATATATTTAATAATAAAAAAACCATTTTAATGTAATCGTGTAGTGCGTGTATGGACTGCGTGACGTCATCAAGTGTTTATGTTACGAATACCCACATAATATATAATATACATGTTTTATATATAAATCCGTGTAAAAATATATATCAGAAAAAGGATACTGTCTTCCGGTGGCTTGCTCTCAGCCGAGTCCATGCCAGGCAGCGCGGCGGCTACTCTTCGGAATAACTGAAAGTTAGTTAATAATTGCTAAATTTATATGTAGAACAGAACATATATATTAAGATTCTAATTCAAAGTCTCAAATCTATGACCCCTCCACATTCGTAATTACAATGTGGAGGATTGACCTTTTACTAGGTTCAATTAACTACGTGAGAATCCTATGCAAATAAGTTTTTTTGCCCCAGCATAATTTAATAAAAAATACAGGCAGCATTATCATAATTTCTATTGAATTGTTGATATAAAACATTATGTAGTGTTTATGTTCGCCTAACATATTTGCATAGAACTAATGCAACTTACCTAGAATAGAGGCCAGTCGGGGCGCAGGGGCACAAAGTGTGACTATAAAAGCGACTGGTTGTGGGTCCGATCCCCACTTAAAGAAATGAAATATTTATTTAAATTTATATTTCGCTCTGGTGTCTCAAAGCGCATTGTTGAGTTCTGCCACTCAACACGCAATGCCTCTAGAATTCGGTGGAAATGGGGAACGGAGTGTCTTAACACTAGGTTCCCTCTGCATACCCTGCTGTGTACAAGAACAGCGTGAAGCTGATTGATTTATTTATTTATTTTTTAATGCATTTTACGACCCCAAGTACAGTACGGCCGATATGTCTGTACAAAAATAATGAAAAGTAACAAAAAGGTCATTAAATCAAATCTACCCAGCAATTCGCAGCTAACATCAGCGTGGCAAAGACTCGTCGACCGTGCTGTATATCAAGAGATACTAGTTAATATCTTTGTAGTACCCGCACAGTAGAAGGGCAGGATGTTATTTTTAAAGTGTTCCAAGCTAAACAAACTGTATCTGGTTCTATAATGCTGACCTCATGTTAAACGTAGAGCTCCATAGGCCCTGACGCAACGTTTAGAATGTTATGGCTAGAGTTCAACGCCGTATGTTCCTTAGGCGGATAAGATAAGACCCTAACTTCAAGAACCATTTAACAGTGTCGAGTTAGTTTTATATACAACATTGAGTTCGATAGTCTTATGGAAATAAACACTGGAAAGTGTTCGATATTCATTAAATCTACGACCAGTAGAACATAAATATAATATAACAATATATTAAAACATATTACAAAGTGTTGTTCCTTCAAAGTAGCTATAGCTTTTTAATTAATTGGCATTCGTTTTAAAATTAAAAATATTTTAAGTAATGTTAATCAGAATAGAATAAAAAAACCGTCTGTGCCAAGTGCTAAACAGACTCGCAGATTATAAAATAAAACCACCAAAGACAAGGTCGTCAAAGAACGTAGTGCCGTACCAATCTTTTACGGAAAAAAAATTTAAATAATTAATAAAAAAAGAGACGGGGAGATCTCCGTTGACCTAAACCTGACCGAAAACACAGTATCAAAGATACTGGAGGTCACATAAAAAGCATGAGGACCCCCGGAGGACATGTATGAAGAGGTTGATGATAGTCGGGTACGTGGGGGAAGAGGTACGTAGAGACCGTAGCGTTTGGCGCTCCGTTCTCTATGACTTCCCCACTAGGAATAAAGCGTGAAGCTAAGTTAAGTAAAAAAAACCTACCTGTTTCACATTATATCCAGCTTTAGCACTCGTCTCTATGAACATAACGTTGAGCTCCTTGGCCTTGCGGTCGCCGTCCTCCGTGGACACCTGCCTCTTGTCAGAGAGATCCGTCTTGTTGCCCACCAGCATGATGATGACGTCCGACCCGCGCTCGGTGCGCACGTCGTCGATCCATTTGGATGTTTGATGGAATGAATTTGCATCTGGAAAATGATGAAATATTAATTTAGCTACTTTCTACCAGTATTCATTGTGTTAAAACAAAATTACAATGATATTTATTGAAATTTACAAATATTAGATACTGTCACATGCCACATTGGGACAGCGCCAGCGTAAACGCTTAGGGTTCCATCCTCGAGAGAATGATTATCTTTTAATTTCCACGCTCTATTAGTTAAAGTGCGAGACATGGAGAACGGAATGTCTTGACACTGGGATCTTTCTGTCCAAGCCAGCAACTTAGGTGTGGTATAAATCGTGAAGATGAAAAACAAAATAGCTGCTATTCATAAACTATTGAGAGTTGTTGAATTTCTTAATTCCAAATTTCAGTTCAATAAATATACTTTACATATACATATTTATAAGTAACTTTAACTTGTGAAATCAAAACAATATATTAAATTAACAGCTATTTACTATACAGCATTACAATTAAAAATCAGCTTCACGCTGTATCCCGCACACATCAGGGTAGGCAGAGAGAACCGAGTGCTAAAACACTCCGTTCCCATTAAACTACAATACAATACAAAGAAAACATTAACTGGAACACTTTGAAAGTGTAACAGTAAAAAGTATATCCATATTATCGGAATTAAGAGGTAACGAATGACGAAGCACCTTTGCGAGTAAAATATTTAAGTACAAGTAGGTACAAATAGGTATAGACCTATAGCACCGTGCTATAAACATAAAACAAGTAAAGCTAAATTAATTCAGTCACTGAGCATTCCGTCCCTAAATAGTCAGAGCTTGTGAAGGACGTAAACTTGGAATGTATTAAGTTATTGATTTCTTGAATTATATAAATACATCTGTAGCTGCAAATTTTGTGAAGGTTTAGACATTGATAATTGATATGACTCCAGAATAAAAATATAATTTATCATAAGAGACAATCGATGAGACTCAAAGACAATTGAAAAACAACTTTCCTAATATACCAAAATCCCTTTTTACTCGGTCTTAAAACTTGCTGCTTTTTTTTGGTTTCATACTTTATTCAGCATCCGCACATTGCAGGGTAGGCAGAGTGATCTTAAGAGTCAAGACACTCGGTTCCCCACGCACCTCTTAATTTTCAGGCTATATAAGGACAATACTGTAAGCATGTCACGTGACCCGTTTTAAGTAAAGAAATCGAATTTGCAAATGCAAAAATGTTTAGTTACCAAGATATTAAGCCCGTAATCTAAAAAAGTTCATGTAATATTCATGGTACTTTTTTGAATTCAGTAGTTTTACGAGCAATTAGCAAGGTTTATTATCGTTGTCCCAGAGCGCAGTAAAGGCGGTAATACATCGCAGGCTGTTGGGCGATTCTGGACGGACTTGTTGGGAAGGTGAACCGTTGTCACCTTTTTATTTGCAATAATTTTCTTACGAGTAAGTAGATCGATGAGGGTAAATTAATCAATTGGCTTTTTAGTTTCTTTTTTAATACATTTTTATAGCACAACATTTTTATACTATACAATTGATCCGTACCCGTTTTTATCTTATTATTATTTAGTTTCTTAGTATTAATATGGAAAATATTGTATTTAATTATTTTAGTATATATGTACGTATCATATTCAGAAACAATATATGCATTCAATGTGAGTACAAATTTTGAAATACAATTTCTTACAATATGACATTACATTACAGGCCCGTCAAAGTTTACTTATTACGATTATTATAATTATGGATAATGTCAGTTAATCTCTAAACTTTTTACCGTAATCTACAAGATATTTATTTATATAAGGGAAAAAAATGTATTCCTTATTAAATTTCCTTCAGCATCCCAATTTCGACAGACTCACGATATCTTAAATGAATTTAATATAAATCATTCTAAATGAAGGCTCGTCGTAACTTCGTTTATCCCCTCGGCCCGCCCGAGCCGCGGGATTGTGCCTAACCTATATATCTTATTTGAAATAATGGATCGAGGCACGCAGCCAAATGAAGATTCCATTTTTATGAAACAAAAACGAGAACAAATTATTACGTATACTATAAGGCCATTTAATACTTATGAGTTGGCAGTTTATTGAACAATCATAGCCTAGCTTAAGAATATTACAAGTTAAAAGATATTCGATAACACCAAAGCCTGTTATAGGATCACTAGCAAATGCCCGCGAGTTCTTTCGCCTGATCTATATATTACACTTAAAAAAAATTAAATCAGCTTCACGCAGGGTAGGCAGAGCGAACTTACTGATAAGACACTGCGTTCCCCACTTTCTGCCGAATTCTGGAGCCATTACGTGTTGAGTGGCAGAACTCAATGCCGCGCTTAGCGTCGACACCAGAGCGAAGAAATGGAAATATAAATTTAAGTAAATATTTCATCT
>DWAO01001224.1:0-19993 GCA_018230605.1 Heliconius congener
TCGATCCCCACTCGAGGAGATGAAATATTTACTTAAATTTATATTTCCATTTCCATACAGCGTGAAGCTGATTTATTTTATTTTTATTTATGTAGAGTCTAGTAATAAATTTAATATAAAAGATAAAATAAATCAGGGCAGGCAGAGGGAACTTAGTGTTAAGATGAGTATCTTAACTTTCCCCAGTATCCGCCGATTTCTGAACTCAACGCCATTTTGCTTTGCTTTGACTCCAGAGCGATGAAACGAAAATATATAAAATTAAATAAATATTTCATTTCCTCGAGTGGGGATAGTACTCACAACCAGTCGCGTTTACACTCGCTCAGTTGTGCCCATGCGCCACGACTGGCCTTGGTCACGACTTTGATCGAACTAGTCTTTTCTGTGCTACATTTAAATATATTTTTAATGTAATAATTTTAATTTACAGGCAAAAGAGATTCTAAGCAAAGAGTCCAATGTGCAAGAAGTGAAATGTCCAGTGACCGTATGCGGCGATGTACACGGTCAGTTCCACGACCTGATGGAGCTGTTCCGCATCGGTGGCCGCTCGCCCGACACCAACTATCTGTTCATGGGCGACTACGTGGACCGCGGCTACTACAGTGTGGAGACAGTCACATTGCTAGTTGCACTTAAGGTAATTAAATAGTATTTTTAGGGTTCCATACCTTTTGAAAAAAGGAAAAAAGGCACCCTTATAAGATTACTTCGTTGTCTGTCTGTCAAGAGACTTTATCTCAGAAACGCTTGAAGATATCAAATTGAAATTGAAACCGTATATTCAAATCTACGGTCCCATGATTTGCTGAAAAGATATGGCCGTTTATATTGCAAAAAACGCATATTTCGACACTATAAAGGGGAGTAAAATTCATAGTGTACTCCCGGTTGACCTACAATTATGAAATTTGGCACCTAGCATCTACAGAAGGTCAGGAAAAAAATCTGTAAACTATAGATTTGTTATTTAATCCTAAAAATAACCTTAAAAGGGCGAAATTTTGCACTATCAACCCTAGTTCAAGTAAGGTATCGGGAAAGATAAAAGGGCTCTGGCTAAGCTAAGCTTGAATTTCAGTAAAAGCTCCAGAACCCCAATTTCAGTACGGAACCCTCGGTGGGCGAGCTCGACTCGTGCTTGTTTTAGAATTATTTTTTATTTTTCGTGGTTATTCTTTAATAAGGTGTATGTTATGGAAATAGTTAGAAATTTGTTTAAAAATTTGTATTGTTGGTTTTTTTTAGTTTTCTTTTAGTATTAATAAAACGAGTTTAGTTTCATAAATGGAATTCTGACTACTGGCATATAATGGTAGGTGAAAAAAGCAGATATTAAAGATCCATTGTGCTACATAATGAATTCTAGTGTTTATTATATGTAAATTGTTTGATTATCATACCAAATACAGTCGTTATGATTTTTTCTATATTTATGTTTTAATTAGGTTAGATTCCCACTCGAGGAAATGAAATATATATTTTTTTTATTTCTTTGAGCTGGTGTTGACAAAACGCAGCGTTGAGTTCCACCATTCAACACACAATGTCCTTAGAAGTTTGCGGAAAATAGGCAACGGAGAGTCCTTAACACTAGGTTCCATGTATCTATCCTGCTGTTAGCGGGATACAGCGTGAAGCTAAAAAAATGTTTTGTTTAAAATCTTGATCATTCATAAGCATAATATAACAGTGACTACTATAACGTACACTGTAGGACCCATAACTGAACCCTGTGGGATCTCTATTGTATAATACTTGAGATTGTTCATTACGTTCAATGACATCACGTTGTGTAACCGACGTGCGAGGGAGTGACAGGAGGTTTATTTGTATTCCTACTTACACACCTATAGTTCAGCTTCAATGTGGGCTAAACACGAAAGTTCTCAAATGAAATGCCTTTCTAAATTTAGTTAAAAGATTAAAATAGTCTGTGCTAATAAAAAAAAACTTTAGAAAAAAAAACAGTATAGTAGCGTTTAAAAAGTGTTTTTATTTAATCTGTTTCATCACCTGCAAATGTATCTTTTCCCAGGAATCGATCTGATCAAAAACGTCTTGTTTACTTCTTATTCCAGTCGATAAAGTGCAGATTGTTAAATGTTAACTTACTGTACGTCTAGACGAAAAATATAATTATAATATTAGTTAATTTCTATTTATATGGATATCTGAATAATACATACATTATAGATATAGCGTTACGAGACGTATCTTAATGGAAAAGATAAACAAGTGCCGGTGTCACGTAGACCATTACAACCGGTATAGATTCTGTTGCACTAAGTTACACAGCAACACTCAGCTGTACTGTAGTACAATATGATGAGTCGCGGCCGCCCTAGAATTAGATTTTTTCATCTTATTCCTTTAAAAAATAATCAAAATGGAGAATAATCCATAATCCCATTCTGGACTAGACGTGGTGCAAGAAAACAAACATGTGAAAAAAACAACGTATATGCAATGAAATATTTATTTTTTAAATTTCTCCGCTCTGTAGTCGAGGCAAAGCGCGGCGTTAAGTTCTACCACTAAATACGCGATGCCTCCGTAATTAGGCGGAAATGGGAAACGGAGTCTCTTTAAGTACTAGGTTCCATCGTCTACTCCTAAAAAAAATCGTAAATTCAAGGCTGTGCAGCTAAAGGTTAAGGGCGGCGACGATTCATAGACTGGAGAAGCTCATAGCAAAACTCTCATTGTTCCCAACATTGGTACGTGAGGGCTATATCTGTGGTATCAGACGGTATCTTAGATAGACTAGGGTCACTGTTTGTATTACATTGATCAAATAGATAATCTTTAGCTTTACTTTCACTGATGAGATGTTTTATCGTGGCTGTTTTAGAGATGATTTGCAGTGGTGGCGTCGTTGTGGTACAGTAATAAGTAGGCCTTAAAAAAAGTATTGGTTGTGAGTTCATTTGTATGACAATGTTGCAGTCTAAGATCTAAAAGTAATGACGTTTTGTTATATAAATAGGCAATGAGCTAAAATTTTTATTTTTGGTGCTATTTTTCATCTCAAGATCCTCAAATGGTCATAGCAGCTATTCAATGTCCTCTAAAATTCGAACATTGTTAATATGTTATTGTTCCTCGATACTCTAATGTATCTTTCTATGACATATAATTTAATTAAAGAAAATACACAGGTAAAAAGGTGAAAACGGTTAAATTAAATATTTTTTTCTTTTTTTAGTACATTTTACGTAGGTGTCTACGTAAATTGATTTAATCTAAATATGTCAAATTGTAGTTTATTAGGTCACTAAATAGAATACCTTCTACGATATTGTTATCAGGTTTTCTTTTAATAATATTTAAATGATTATTTTTTTATTACTACGCATGACTAGTTTCCGTGAAAGCAACAACTTTATTTATTGGCCCCGGACGCTTGAAGGAGAGTTGTTATAAGTTTGGCGTGACTGGCTGTGTGTCTGTCTTTGCCACCTGAGCTTCTGAACTAATTTCAGTGCTACGGGTCGAGGGTATTTTTTTTATTTTAAATCTTGATAATTTTCCCTTTCTACTTTTATTTTCTTTAAAATGAGTCCAATAACTTAAATAATTATTTATTTTTAAATTGGACACATCTCACAAAAAGTACCACAAATTATTCAAACATTGTTCAAACAGCTGCTAGTTACATTGTTTACCATTTTCACACGTGTGTAATCAATCAATCAAAATCAATCAAATAAAATCAACTATCACGTTGAAAATATGTATAAGTTATTTTAATTTTTTTAGCATTTTTATGTTTATATTGACGCGCCTTACGTTTCTTGTGGGGTGAAAAAATTAATTTTTCTCTACTTTCCGTCCACATATTCGCTTTTCATTAGATATACATGTTTTTCGTTTTAACAATACACATTAATTTAATGTTAATTAATTTAATGTTAATATTTTATTTATATTTTTTTCCCGAATATGAATTGAACCTACAACCATTGTTACAGTTAGATACTTCACAATTGTGCCATGCTAATGGACCTATAATATAATCCTTGATATATAATACTAAAGGGCAACTAAAACGGAAATTGACGTTGTTATCGTTCTAAAGTTCAGATTTATTATGGCTTCATACAATCGTTCTGGAGCATTTCAACGTATTCAACTCCTTGCTTTAGATTGTGTGCAATATTTCCAACTATACACTTTCAAGTTTACTATTCGTTTACAATAGTTGAAATATATTTCAATTATTGTAAACGAATTACAGAACTTAGGCCAGTCGGGACGCAGCGGCACAAAGTGCAACAGTAAAACCGACTGGTTGTGGGTTTGATCCCCACTCGAGGAGATGAAATATTTACTTAAATTTATATTTCTATTGAGTGTCTTACCATTGGGTTCTGTCTGCCCTGCTGTGTGCGGGATACAGCGTGAAGACAGAACTATTGTTATATAATATACAAAAAATAAAGAAAATTATATTTCTATAATGTTATATATTTCTATTGATACATTTATAAAATTATAATTTTTTTGAGATTCAATTATAAATTCTTTATTTGTTAGCTTCATGCAGTATCCCACATATAGCAGGGGACGCAGAGGGAACCAGGCAACCTAGTGTTAAGAACGGAGTATTCCTTCTCTACTTTTCGCCGAAATCTTATAGGCATTTGCGTGTTGAATGGCGAAAATCAACACTTCGGCTTGTCTTGTTACTATAGCGAGAAAATAAAAATATTATTGGGAATCGAAGCCACGACGGTCTCATTCACAGTTCCTCGCTTTTGCGCCACGACGACCTCTACAAATTCCTTTTTCTATCAATATTTATAATGAGACCGATTTCTTCATTTCCATCATATATTATGATTAATTATTATGTATCGGAAAGATGTAATTTTGAATGAGTTTACACTGAAGGTCGTATCAGTGCGCGTTTTAATAGTAACGCTAATTCTTCGCGTTGGTATGTGAATCACTTTTCAAGCTTGTTTATTACATGAAGTGATTAACTAACTCATACAAGTAGCATCTACGGCTATATTTAATAATTTACTTTCTGAGTTTGTATTGTTTTTATTGAGTTAAATGTGACAAATGATATAATGTTGTAATGTTATTTACCTTTGCGTCCAATAGTGTATGAATGTCATATATTACATATTTTACATATTTAAGGCCAATTAATTTTTAATTGGTTAAAACATAAAGAAATAATAAAATTTCCATGTTATACATAAATATATAATTATAGATACAAAAAATTTAAACCTACAGTACAGCCTATTATAACATTTAAGATTTGGTCTTTAAGTAGTTAAAAGACTACCACTATTTATAGTATGTGTCTGTATTTATATTTACAATCGACTAAGGTTTAACATTTCAATATTTTAAGGTTATAAGTTATTCTTTGGATGCTATAAAATATTTATTATGATATTACAGTTTGTATGTCTAAAGTGAAAAATAAATTAAACGTCGCTGCCTTTTACTAGAACTGCCTTTGGAATTTTGTACAGAATTTTAAAAACCATTTCTTTTTAACGAAAATTACTTTGAATTTGAACTGAAAAATGTTCTTTATCGTTACAGGTCAGGTACCGTGAGAGAATAACAATCCTCCGCGGTAACCACGAGTCACGTCAAATCACCCAAGTTTACGGTTTCTACGACGAGTGTCTCCGTAAATACGGCAACGCGTCCGTATGGAAGCACTTTACCGATCTCTTCGACTTCCTGCCACTCACCGCTTTAGTAGATGGACAGATATTCTGCCTTCACGGTGGGCTCAGTCCTTCTATAGATACTTTGGATCACATCCGTGCACTGGATCGCGTGCAAGAAGTGCCCCATGAGGGACCCATGTGCGATCTGCTGTGGAGTGACCCCGATGACAGGTGAGATTGTTTTTGATGTTATCAATTATTATTTTTGATTAAGATATTTGGTCTGTTGGTTAATAGTGATTATGGGTTGCATCCGGATATAATACATGCAATTTAAAAAAAAAAAAATTCTGTTAATATTATATTTATACTGTCTGAATTATTAAACACACAGGGAGAAAACTTAATTTGATTATTGGAAAAGGAAACAAATTTAAAGTGAATAGAGCTTCACGCACATCTATATATTTTAAAGATAGTAGTAATAAAAACATTTATTATATCATAAAACATTGATTAAAAATAGCGGAAAATTCAAACCAACATTTTTATTATGATTTATACATATATTTTGTTACACTCTTACTTCGCACAATTGGACTGAGATGACATGAACATACTACAGATATACATTGTATTGTTATTTCGAAACTTAACTTTACAAATTTGCTAAAACGAACACCTTGAGCTGATTTAATAAATGTATTTAAATAATTAAATCAATTACAACAGGAATATCTAGGTCATACATAAAAATCAATATATGGAAATATATCCAAGATAACTGGTATAAACAGACACTGTCCAGTCAGTTTTGATAGCTTTATCTTGACGATGGTGAATCATTTTGAGTGTTACGACAAGGGCATGCGTCCCCGGATCTTACAGTTCAGTCAAAACATTTATTCACTGTTATCACTTAATATAGATTTTCCGCAAATTTAACAATAGTACGTCATTTTAATGAGCTAATATGAATATTTATATATATAATAACTTTATATATTATATATAAAGAAATTTCACATTCATGATCCTTTGTTGACCAAAACTATTTTCAATTGTTCCATTCCACGTTCTATTCAAGATTTTATATTATTATATAAAACATGTCAGTTATATTTAACTGACATGTTTTTAAATTAGTTACGATTAAATTGCTTAAATAACCTAAAAAAGAGATTGTTTCTTGAAATTTTAGTTATTATACTGTGAGTGGCGTGTTGCACGTATTGTTTACTCGCAAGGTTTTATTAATATCTAGTAGCTTCATTATTATAATAATTGTAAGTACAATATTCAACTCAACTTGTTTTTATTTTATGCTATATTTATTTACTTGGTATTTAGTTGTTTATGATGTGTCACTGATTATAGCAGTTTAAATTTGACAAGTAACAAAAATAAGACAAGTTCCCTCTGCATGCGTTGTCTGTTTAATACTCTAGATCATGGATTCCCAAACGTTTCTTGGTCAAGGGCCACTTTTATATAATTCTTGGTAGCAGGGACCACTATGCATGTAGGTATAATAAAAATTAACTGTGATAATCCAACAGAAACATCCCCTCACCATCCTCAGTCGTAAAATTAAAATCGTTCGCTGACCATATTTAGGCTTCTGCGGACCACTGGTGGTCCGCGGACCAATGGTTGGGAACCAGTGCTCTAGACCTAGAGAATAAATATTTGAAATATATATTTTTAATTTTTTTAAATAATTATGCGACCCTAAAAGATATTAGATTTTACGTACAAGGAAAATTCCTCATCATTTTTTGGCTTGTATATATAAATATGTGCATTTTTCTGGTCTTTACATAATGATATAATGTGACCTTATAAGCCAGTTGAGGTCGCACACGTTTCCTCACCAACCATCGCATCGTAAGTTATTCATTTGTGATTCATTATTGTATTTGTTTATAAAAAAAGGCAACCACTAATTAAACTTTTAATGAATAAATTTTGAATAGTTAATGATGGTTGAATGGTGATTAATAATGGTGAGTTTTTATGTGTAAAAGCTCCACGTTTTTCTAATAAAAATAATATATTTTACTAATTTTTTACTTAACTATTATTTATTACGTAATAGTTATTTATATTACAATAACACGTTATTGTATAAGTGAATAAAGTGTTATGTAATTTTATATATTTACCTACAATTTTACCTTTTCATTTGTCGCCTATTAAAATATACGTATTATGTTGTTACATGTAAAGGAGAAATAAAAAAAATGTACCAATATTTAGTATATCTCTGTTTTTATACATACTGTAATATGTAGTTTTTAACGAATCATTTTGATATTAATTTATTAAAGTATTCGTTTTAGTTTGGAAAAACTCTTCTTATAACGATATTCTCAGTAATTTGTCTTTTCTTTATTATAATATGAATATTCAAAACCAGTACAAGTAAATACCTACTCGATAGTTTTTATTCATCATAAATTTATTTAAAATGTACAGAAAATAGTGATTTTATAAAAATCGTTTGTAAAGTTTTTTTTTTATTTTTCCATTTTCAAGTAAAAAACAATAAAATATTCAATGATAATGCTTAAATAATTACTCTTATCTTACCTATTTAGTTGTACATTAGGAAAAATAAAAATGTTGTGTGTATTTTAAAAGGAAAAAAGATATATGAATGCTGAATATATATTTTAGTTTTTATATATATAAAAGTATTTTAAATAATATAAGAGTATTTATTGGTCCTTGAGCTCTGCCATTGAACGTGAAATTTCTTTTATTATCTACTTATTACATTGATAATAAATAGTGTAAAGCTAAGGAAAGTGAGAGGCCGCCGTGGTGCTTTGACACAGTGTGTGACTGTAAACGTGTCTGTTGTGGGTTCTATTCCACCCCGGGGGAATCCATTATTTATTATTTTAATTTTTTCGCTCAAAGGTAACAAAACTAAGAGAGATCAACGCCGCGCTCATCATGCAATGTACCGAGAATGTGGTGATGCGTGTGGTCTCGCTATATGCGGGATACAGCGTGAAGCTATAAAAAACTCGGCAAATGCGATCTTGTGCTCTGCCACTCAACGTGTAATATCTCAAGTTCATTCTTAACATTCTAATACTACTCATTCTCTCCTATTTCTCTGCCTGACATTAAAAAATGTATAAATGTAAATGTACTTTTGATACAACAGAGGCGGATGGGGTATATCGCCCCGCGGCGCCGGCTACACCTTCGGGCAGGACATCTCGGAGACGTTCAACCACAGCAACGGGCTGACGCTGGTGTCGCGCGCCCACCAGCTCGTCATGGAGGGCTACAACTGGTGTCACGACCGCAACGTCGTCACCATATTCTCGGCACCTAATTATTGTTACAGGTAGACTTGAAAGTTAGGGAGTGGAGTGTCTCAACACTAAGTTTTATGTGCCTATCCTTTTATATGGGGGGAAAAAGCGTGAAGCTGAAAAATATATATGTAATAAGTTGTATATCTTTCTTTAGTGTGGATCACTACTTTATAAAGGAATAAGTTATTTGGCGCTGTTGACAATATTATCATATAATATTGAAATAATCTAAAGACCAAGATTTTTAATATAAATAATATTTAAAATGACATGAAAATTTACTAAATGGTAAAAACTTGTAATTATGGATAATATTCACAGTAATTTATATGCGTAAAGTTGTCATATTTTTTTCATAAGTTATATTAATTTTATTTATTATTATAATTTTTTTATATTTAATATTTTTTTAAATTTGCAGATGTGGTAATCAAGCCGCCATAATGGAATTGGATGATATGCTTAAGTACTCATTGTAAGTTTCTTTTGTTGTTTATTATAAGTATCATTAGAATGTATAAATATATTTTACGACATTTATCATAATTATTATATATTTAATAAATATTATTTATGTAAATGAGTATATTTTGTAGAGAAAAAAATAATTTTAATTATATATGATTGAGTGATATCATGACAAAGAGTGGCGTTGAGTTCTGCCACTCAACAATGTCTTAAAAATTGAGGTGGATCTGCTCTACTCTACTATATCCTCAATACAACTTAAAAATCTTTTTTATAGCCTTGAGATGTTTACTTGCAAATATACTAATATTATTGTAGTAATAGTTATACTGAGTATTATTAAGTGGACATTGAACTTCTTCTATTGTATTTTAATTCTCCAATATCTCATTTATTCTGGAATGATTAGCAGCGCAAAGTGATGACAATTTAATTTGCATAAGCAAATTAAAGGAGACGTATATACATGTATATATTGTCCTTTTCCTGTGGATATTGAAGTTTATGACCTTTACTTGATATACGCTTCGATTTCCAATATAATTTAAACATATAAAAGCAATATGTGATTTGTTACAGCCTTCAGTTCGACCCGGCCCCGCGACGCGGCGAGCCGCACGTGACGCGGCGGACGCCGGATTACTTCATGTAGGCTGCACGTACGTATCTTGGGTTTTATATGCTATTTATTTGTCGAGTTTATTTGAGATTCATTGAAGTTTTGGCAGTATTTCATTTTATAATAGGATTGATTATAAAAAAGGATGTATATGCCCAATATTTGATTGTAAACGCGAAGGTTCGATTCTCACTCGGGGAAATGTCGCGAATTTTGACGCCGCATCGTATGGAATGTCAAAAATATTAAGTAAGCTCTTAGTATACTTGTGTTGGATTGTTAAAGAAAGCTTCCAAGATATATCAGTAAATGTGTATAATATTAAAATATAGTTAATTATAAAAAGAACACTTAAAAAGAAATACAAATGAGTGTATTAAATTGGAAGTTGTTGCGTTCGCAGCGAAGGCGCCCGTGGAGCCGCTGCGGCGCGCCCGCCCCCGCCGCCCCCGCCGCAGCCCGCGCAGCCCCGCCCTCTGCCACGCCGCAGGCGTCAGCCACTTGATATATCGACTTGCTCATGTCATTTCTTTAATCATAATTCTCTCTCTTTGCTCTTTAGTAAGAGAGTTATCTAGACTTCAGCAACTGAATAGCTGGTGCAACGAGACAGATTAAGCGGTTCAGTCAGTCATTCACTCTATAAATAAAGCAATCCTAATGCTAATGATGATTTAGAAATTATGTATGCAAGTCGACTTATCAATTTATACACGCCCGATAAGGATATATAAACAACGTTGGTGTAACGACCTCCGCGCCCGACCGTCACTCACACCGACCATGTGATAGATGATGGACACATACAAACTACTGCTGGTAACTGCCGCCCTTGTCATTTGTTATATTACTTATTTCCAAAAATACATCATTTTGGTTACTCGTTAATGCCAATTTAAAAGCAATAATAATATATATTTTTAATCTATATTATGATTTGTACATTTCATTGTTTGCATGACAGTGCAAATGTGTGTGTGTGTTGTGTGCACACAATGACAAAACTTGAACGTGTAAATTAAACTAAAAAAAAAATCATTTATTATTATTTATTTGTCATACGTATTTATTTTGAGTTGATTTGTTTTAAACTGTAACGAAAACACGATGTTATCAATATATTGTACAAATCATTGGGCACACTCACATTGATGCTTGTCATGTCAATATTATATTAAAAGTGCGTTTTTTTTATTATTTTCAACATTGTATTGGTTGTACATTGAAAATCTGTAACGTGAATTATAATTTTATGAAGTGAAACTGTAGTATTAATGTACGTATCGTATATATTGATAATATTGAAAAATTTACGAAATTCGCGTTTGTTAATCTGTTTGGTTAAATGATAGACAATATGACAAACAGTTGTGGTGTTTTGTTTTTTAAGAATCTGAAGTTTTTTGGTTATAAAACAGGATGAGAATGTCGTAAGTTTTTCGTAATTATCAATACTAAAACCGCACACGAATCCATTGATGTAATTTAAATTCGAATGTCGGTATGTAAATGTTATATAAAATGGCGTTACAGTGCTTTGTACTCATATTGTATAATGATTATAGTCTAGTGATTATAATTGAGAAAGAGCTAAAAGTAGACAGAGGAGGTTGTGGCGGTGTAAATGTATGTAAAATTTAATCGTTAGGTAATTTGTTTGCAACAATCAGCGGCGGCCGCTCACAGCAGTACTAGGTCCTCGCCCCTCGCCTCGCCTGCTCGGGAGGCGGAGGTGGGAGGCGGGAGGCACCATGCTGGTATGTTCATTGCGGCGCGACCTCACTGTGACTGTAACTTGCGATGTATCAAACACACACTTAGACCTCATTAAACAGCGTACATTTGCTATTCGGTAGTTTTATTTCCCGTCGTCTCATGGACATACCACCGCAGCGGTGCACCGGCCGTTACAAACCTGTCACTTGAAATTGTGCGAGACACCATTTTGATACTTTTAAAGTTTAGCTTTTAAATATACATAGATTTGATTTTGTTTTTCGATTTTACGTACACGGACGTAAAGTCGCTCACGAGCGACGCACAACACTAGAGGGCGCTCTCGTCGCGCTCCTCGCAGAACAATGGCAAGCATTTAGTTTTATGACAGAATGGTGGAATTAACATAATTATTAATTAATATATTATATTCGCCCGACGTAAAGTATTAGATGTGTGCGTTTAGATTGCTCGTACCATTCTGCCATAAAACGTTTAAGATGTGCATTTTTGGTTGATTACATCTTAGTTACTCCTGTTCTTGTGCCACAGTACCTGTTTGACAGAATAATGTCTCACAAGCGTGGAGCTTTCTCATCATTTTTATATGCTAGTACATAAAGATCAAGGCATATTGCATATGTTGTTGGTGTAAGCGCTTGCGCATTATATGATGTATCCCTTCGAGAAAATTATAGATAATGAAATATACATTTTTTTTATCTGTATCTGTTAAATGTACATTGGAATTTTAATTTTTAGATGATGGACGATAATGAGTGGTCGACTTTCAAATGAAATGTTAAAATTAATTAACAAATGTATTGTAAACTTGATTAGTATTGATCAACGGACGCCATTCGTGTACATTTGCAGTGTTTCATTAGTATCGTTTATGATCGTCCATCTTGTAATATAAAACGTACTAAAAATATATATAGTGGCGATGGAACATGTGACTTGTTTTCTTTATTTAACTATTCACTAAGTGGCAGTTTTCTATACGAAAATTAGATACAGTATGATTCCATCTTATATTATAATTTATAAATCGCTTACAAAGCAAGGTGACATTTCCAAATCTGCACTTCGATTGAACGCGTGTGTACTCGATACAAAGACTTACCCACCAATGAGATCGGAAGCCACACGTTTCGTTTAAGTATTAGGTCTGTAAGTTAGGTAAACGAATAAAATATTAAAAACTCAAAAAAATATACGAAATCGAGCTTCGTTTGTGCGAAATTGAGTATGGCGTGTTTGATATTTGGTTTTATTGCGTCGTGGAAATATTTCGCACGTACGAAGCTCGTGTCTATTGATAAGGCTTTCCTGGCAACCCGCATAGGTCGACGTTCGATTCCCGCAAATATAACAACTTTTGTACGTGAATGTCGTAGTGTTGCGTTGTTGCGTCGTTATTATTATATACACATTATATTATATGGTTAAAATCCAAAGTTGAAGTCGATAAATGCAATAACGTGAACGGAACGGTTTATTCTTTCAACTCTGTACTATGCCCGATGATTAAAATTAGATAATAAATAAAATTAATTATAATAATGTTTTATTACATCTCCTAACTGTTTTTTAGTTAAAATGTAAAATATTAGAAATATATTTTCTTACATATCTACGTTTGTTCGTATAACGTATCTTAGTTCATATTTCACAGCAAGCTAACGTCCAATTAGAAATCCATACGATAGTTAAAAGGGAAATATATATTTATCGTATTTGAGAGAGTGTTGAATTCCTCCTAAACACACGCCTAAATCGAGTTGCAATAATTTCCTATTGTCTCTAGTAATTTTCCAACTTTTTCTATAATACATATTTATTTGTTTAATTTATTGTGAATTTCCTAGTGAACTCATAGTTACTTTACACAAAATCTTTTTAGGAGTAGGATCAGAAAACAAAATAAATATTATCATAGATATAAATTTATTTCCAAAATAAATAATTTCAATTAACAATAACATTACATTACAAGGCATTGTGATTCTTACTTCAATTCTTTTTATACAATTTTCTATTCTACAATCAAAAATGTTACCCTTCCATTGAAATTGACGTCAAATAAATAAACGTTATGTCAGAAGCTCCAGCATCCCAAAATTTAAAAACAAAAAATATCCCATTTACTTAAATAATGATTAAAAAATAAAGAATCGTTATAACAATATATATTTTAAAACAAATTTTCCTCCAAATTCTATGAGGATTTCCATAAATTATTAAGATGATGAAAACTTGTTAATATCATACTGGATATATGTATGCTTATTATTTTTTATTTTATTTTGAAACAAAAAAAGACCTAAGGTCAAGGAATGTAAAATATAATTGATAGTAAATAAGTAAGTCCTGAGAAAAGAATTTAATTCTTATATTTTTTTATTTTTACT
The DNA here is from genome assembly GCA_018230605.1 of Heliconius congener. Classification (NCBI taxonomy): domain Eukaryota; kingdom Metazoa; phylum Arthropoda; class Insecta; order Lepidoptera; family Nymphalidae; genus Heliconius; species Heliconius congener. The sequence continues at coordinate 14,201 of DWAO01001224.1, forward strand.
CATTTTATTTCGAAACATATAGAATGTTTCGACTATTCTTTTATTTACGGATATTGTTTATAAAGGGACTGTGAGATTGCTTTTTGATTGATCACTTGAAAAGTATATAATATTATTTATAAGATAGAAAATATTCTTTTCAAATAGTAAAATTAACAAAATTTTGTCGCTGAAAATATAAAAAATGACGTCTTTAATTGTCATGTTGATGCGTAGTCTTTTTTACAATTTGTACCCTAAACCTATATTATATATAACCTATATTAATATAAATAATTTTATTTCTCTTTTACACATTTTACCAACTTAATTGCTCCAGTCACGACTCCAAAAACAAAAACCTTAATTATTTTCTTTTAAAAAGTCAACAGCACATTACGTTTTAAATAAAAAAGAACATGAGAATGAATTAAAGAGCCTATGAAAAGATGTTTTTAATACATTTTGAAAACTATAGAAAAAACCCTTTATTTAATTATACTTTAAAAATATAATTTATTTTCTTACAAAACGTCCAATGTTCATTTTAAATTATGCATAATGATACTTCAAAAAAGTAAAGAAATATTAAAGTATAATACTGGAAAAAACAAAAAAAATAAACATCTGAATTTTTCCTGCATACATTTTGAGCACAAATATTAAAAATGGAAAAATACTGATACATGTATCCTTACAAAATCTAACCAACTAATAATAAATTAAAATTCTCATTATGACTAATTTAAACTATTTTACGTAAAAAAAAACCTAAAACCTGTCGTTTATTCCTTATGCAGCTATTAAAAAATATCTTTGTGTAGAATCTGTTGAAAATGTAGCGTTGTTATGTTCATTATTCGTAAATAAAACATTATTTCAATATATTTTAAATTTACTTACATTTTAATTTAATACAAGATTTTTATGTCCATAAAATCATAACATAGCCTCTAAAGAAAACAGACTACAAAATCCATAAAATTATATTTCAAGACTAACGCTGTTTTTCGCTAAAAGTGTATATAAAAAATGAAATGGCAACACTAACAACGCTACATATCAACAGAAAATTATTTGTCCTAACTAAAAAATGTTATCCTAAAATAACTTTTAAGATATTTTCATTCCAGTATCGAGATGCAGCAGTTGTTTCATCAGTTCGTAAGTGGAGAAGGAGGTGGCCACCATCGGTATGGCTCGTATGTAGTTGACGGTCATGCCGCGATACAAACCTTTGACAATACCGTTGTCACGGTATATAAGTGTCAAAGTTTTAACCATGCCCGTTCTGAAAATGTCGTTTTTTGTTAATGAATTAAATTAAATTAATTTATATAGTTCACAAAATGACAAGATGCAATATAATAGAGGCCAGTCGTGGCGCAGGGGCCCAATCAAGTGTTTGATTGTATACGCGACAGGTTGTGCGTTCGATCTCCACTCGAGGAAATGAAATATTTAATATTTTCATTTCTTCACCGTGGTGTTGAAGCGCGGCGTAAAGTCTTGCCACTCAACACGCAAATGCCTCCATAATTCTACGGAAAGTGGAGAACGGAGTGTCTTAATTAATTCACTGTAATAATTTCACCCAGATGTACATCTGCCTGATGTACATCTGGGTGAAATTAAAAAAACACTTTATATAATATTAAGAAAAATATGTCTAACAAAGTGTGGTTTAACAAAAACAGTAATTAATATTTTTATCCTTGTATTAGTAAACAAATAAATATAACGGTCGTGGGTTTAAATTAAAGCAAAATATTAATGAAAATTTATAAATGATTAGAATAACAATATTTTATTTGAATTACAAATGGGAACACTGTAACCTTGTCTAATAATTGTGATTAGTAATTAAAAAAGCAATGTAGCGTTTATTTTCGCATTGTCAATTGCTACTAATGTACTTTTTATTGAATAATTAATAGTAATTTTAACGAAAAATACAGAAAAACAATATAGCAAAAATAAATTCAAAAGTAGCTTGGGTTTATGTATGTATGTTTTTTTAAATTTTAAGCATAAGGAAATTAGTTAAGTTAATGAATAAGCTTGTAAAAAAGATTTTAAGCGGTACTCGAAAATATAAACAAATAAATGAAAAGCATGATCATGAAAAATGGCATTATTAAAAAAAAGATCTATTTTACTAAGACCTACAGGTAATACCAACCTTCTGTTAGTGTTGCCAACACCAGTGCAAGAAATATGCAATAAAAAATAAAATATTATTTATAATCTAAATTAGTAAGTAAAAGGACAAGAAAGTAAAGTAAGCAAAATAATTTGTTAAAATAAAAATACAATATAAGCATAAAGGTAGAATTAGCTATTTATAGGTGCACTGCTAAAATATTATATTTATTGTGCATAATATTGGGTTATGTTTAGCTTATCAATTTGTAATTTCTTATAGATTTAAGGTTTCTTTTAACTTTAGCTTTGAACAGATACGTTCGTTTGAGTATTGTTTTTTTTTTAATATTTCGAAGCAAATTTTGTGATAAGTACAATTTTTTTGAGCGTACCTTTCGTAACAAAAATTATTTACACTCCTAGATTGCATTTTTTGCTAAAGCTAATTACGGCTATATCTTCATTTATAATTTTCCTTGTCGTCATACGACCATAAAAAAAGTATAATTACAACACTACATATACTATAGATAAAATTTTATAGATATTATATATTATATTCAAGTCAAAAGTTTCTTTATAGAAACTTATACGCTTTTTTTTTCTAAGACCACAAAAAACAAAGAAATAAAAGAAACAAAAAACTAAAAGTACTTCTATTCTACGTATTACATTCTACCAATGATACTCTTATAATATTATAAAAGTGAAAGTTTGTGGCGATTCTATGCGGATTTCTATGAACTTTTACAGTAATATAGTATAATATTTCAGATAAACACATAGGCTACAATTTAAGTCATTATTTTGTACAATGTAGCCATAAAATAATAATTCTTTCAAGCGTTTGGGTCGCTAGTACTTTGATAAATAAGACTTACCCAAATTTCGCTGTTTCGGGGTTCATACAAGCCAGTTGCATCCGTCGTCGCGTCACATCCAGCGGATATGAGACTGATTGGGCCACTGCACCCGCGAGCCCACCACATACTAGCTTACCTGGCACGGTTAGGACTAGACCACCTAGTTATAAAATTCATATAAGTATAGTAAATATAACTAAATATATGAGGCACACAATCAAAGGCCTTCTGGCCTTTTTAGATACGCATACGGCCTTTGACTGTGTGCCTCGTCAGTGTATCTGGTGAGCATTGCGATCCAAAGGGATCCCTGAGGCCTATATAGGCACAGCACTCATTGATGAGAAGCGACTGACGCTAGAGCATAAAGAGAATATATGGAAGGGTACGCTTGAGAACGGTGGTCTTATACTAAATTTGTCCACGACCGAGTGCGTGGCCTACGGGACTCGTGGCCCGTCTCAAGCATTATCCATATGGACCCTGAACCAGCCGTTAAGTCGGAAAAGTTCAGGTACCTTGGATCAGTTGTCACGGGTCTGGAGGCATCGATCACATCATGATCCGTAGGCGGATAAGCGCTGCCTGGGCCACTGGGTGGTCTGCAATCGCAGGATATCACCCAAATTCAAGGGGCTGATGTGCAAGATCATCATTCGACTGGTTTTTTTTACGGTGCTGAGATAGATGTGCGGCGTAGCACAGTCTAACCGCATACCGTAACACTTCCATTCAAGGTAGTTGGAAGCCCGTGACGTAGCGGATATGCTCCAAGCGTCACCTGAGATGATTTGGCCCAAGGAAGCGCTGCGCGTGATGCATGACATGAGAGCTAGTGGTCTAACCATAGAGGACGCTAAAGAACGTGCAAAGTGGAGTAGGTTCAGTAGGAAAGCAGAACGTGGCAATAGATGGGATTAATGCCAGGAAGAAATAGAAGTAACTATAACGTGGATGGATATAGCTGTTGAATGAAAGTATGATATAAAGAGAAACTAGTTGAATACTCCATTTAATTTATATATTTGTACTGTATTTGACTTATTCCAGAAATATATTTCTGAATAATATCTCTATAGTCTATTTTGATTGTGGGCTTATAACTTTTCCATTTCAACACTCATAAAATTTATGCGAGAACTACCGAGAAATTGCATAAAATGTATACATTTTATGACACTACAATATTAAATGTGTTAAAAAACGATTTGAAACGTGCAAATTGCGTGGAACATAAATATGAAGATCATCAATCGTCATTAAAAACCATAATTTTATAATTATACAGTATATGAGATGAATACTAAAATACTTTATGAACAAAAGTTAAATGTAGATACACTTACCGGTATTCCTTTCACATTTGCGGCACAGTGTGCTCGGAAGATATTTCATGCAAAAGAATTTAAGGGATTCAAAGCAGTAAAAACTGAAGCCCGCGTACGGCACCATCCCCACCATAGTTGGTACGAAGCCACGGTATAATGCGCGTATACCGCCCTCCTAAAATGTACAAAACAGGAACATTTGCTTCAATGACAAAACAAAAGACACAAATAGAGAAAACTTGTAAAGAAAAAGTATATGCCCAACGATAACAGAACTGTGATTGTTTTTAAAAATATATATATAATTTAAAAACTTAATAGTTTTATTCTATAGTTATTGATACTGGCGTAATGTTGTTAAAATTTGTAAAATTTTAGAGCTTTTCAATAGAATTTAAACTTTGAAACAATCAATTTGTCCAATTCCCACATAACTGCTTTAATTTCTTTTATTATACATATAAAAAATTATTTCTTTCTTATTTATTCAATAAAGTTACCACATATATGAAACCATTGTTTTACTTAAATAAATTATAATATAAAATTTTAATGAAAAACTGAGTCTACTCGTGACCACGGACTACTGTAAAGTATACGAAAAGTCGGTTATCCAAAAATGTATAATCCCAAATATACGAAATAATCCGGTTAAAATATTTTCATTTAACATGCGTAATAATCGTGAAAATCAAAGAAATTATAACATAAAACTCTTACAGCCTTAAATATAGTGGTGGCAGCATGCACGATGCCCGTGTACCGGTGTTCCCCTGTCACTTGGAAGGCTAGTCTAGCTCGAATCGTGTCCAGGGGGTAAGTCAGGGTGACCGCAGTCAACCCCGCCCCGGCACCAGCCACGAATTTATCACCGTGTTGAACTAGTGGTATACTTAGACCACCTATATACTGAAATAAAAAGAAGTCTTCATTTACTTTTTAGTTTTACAATATTCTTATAGGAGGAGTAGAAAATGTAAGTATAACAGTAAGATTATATGCATGCTTGATCTTATTGTATTATTACAATAAGATACCTTACCTTACCTTACCTTCTCTAGTTCTCTTATGAATTTATAAATGTTTCTTTAATTGACTTGCTTAAACTGCCAGGTATAAAGGCTCAATCTTAAAAAAAAATATTGAATTCTATTTTGTTACTTGATTGACTTCAGATGATTGATTTCTAAGATAATTGAATTATAATTTTTGTATTAAAAAAATATTCTTTCTATAAGCCAAATTAACTTGACAATTTTTTTAACATTTTCAAAATGTTATTCATCACTTAGGAAAGAAAACGTATACGTTTTCTAAGTAAATATTTATATACCTATTCATGTTTTTTTTGTTATCTCTATACACAGATTGTTCTTGTCAGCACCACTTTAAATGTAACTAGTTTTAACTATTCTATAAAGCCTAATCTCCATATATAATAAAAGGATAGAAAAGTCAATTCTGTACATGAAAGATAT
>DWAO01001225.1:0-19991 GCA_018230605.1 Heliconius congener
CAATTTTAAAAAAGATGATGATACAACATTGTGACTGACTATGGACACGATATTTGTGGGTTCAATTCCCAATCGGGGGAATGAGTTATTTTCTTTTTCTAAGCTTAGTAACAAGAAAAAGCACAGCGTAAAATTCTCCTAGCCAACACGCAATGACACGAAATTCGAGTGGAAAGAGAAAATCGGAGTGTCTTAACACTAGGTGACCTGTCTTTCCTGTTATATGCGAGAAACAGCGTGATAATAAAATTATCTAGATTTAAGGCTGCATTTCTTGAAGATGTCAGAACTATTGAGTTCTGTGCATCCGTAAATAGATTCTTAAATTCAATTATCTAAAGAGAATTTGAACAACAATTAACACAACTTACTTCTATTGCTCTTGTTTAGGTTCTATTTTTATAGTTATGGCCAAAATCTATCGAAATGCAACCTACAAAAGATTTTCTACTAAAACAAATATATAAGATTCGATTACTGCTCCAAATAAAACAGGTTGATTTGATTGATGGCCTAAATATTCGTATCTTATTCGTGTGCTTTTTTTTAATCAATACAAGCAATCACTTTCATTCTAATAATAACAACAATGAAACATTTAAACCTATTGCAAATGTTATAATCTTTTGGATTTTTAATGGAGAACTTTTTAGTGTTGTTGAAATGTTTATAATGTAGTGTTGATAGAGATGATAGAGAATAAAAGTTCACTTACGGTTTGCACTGAGTATATTCAACACCACTTTAAAGTACATATAGTTTAAACACAAATAATAAATCACGACACAGTTTATACATAAGTCAACCACAAACATATATATAAAAGAGAACAAAATAAATATTCTTTTGAAAGAAAATAATAAAAAAAACAATGGAACGTATGGAAAGCACATCGAGTGGCAAGCAACGACTTATAATAAAATATGCCGTCGACAAGGGGGTAGGCGTAAATGTTAGAACACCTTACCGGTTCGGGTGACGGCAGCGAGCGCTTTCATATAAGTAAACTAAATACGAATACTTACTATAAAATATATAAATTCAATTAAATGTATGTTTGTGTATTTAAGTAATAAATAAATAAATAAATTACAATATTGAAATATATAAGTGACACATAGTAAATAAACTTTAAATATAAATAACAGTTCCCTACAATAACATAAGTTTTTTTTTCAGCACACGCACATAGCAGAATAGGCAGAGCCAACTTGGTATTAAAAACACTCCGTTCTCCATTGTCGAATTCTGAAAGAATTTCGTTTTGAAGGGAACAACTTAACGCCGTGTTGTGCCTCGACATCAAAGCGCAGAATTTAAAATATTAAATATTTTATTAATATATAGATTCCTGATAATTAGGATTCTTATTAGCTTTTACACTTGCGGCTTCGCCCGCATACAACCTATAATACTTTAACTATACTGCATTTCCCAAAAGATTGATACATTCAATCATGAACACTACGTGGTTGTTTGATAGGACGCCATCGGCGCCTAGGGCGCCCCCAGCGGGAGTCGAGACTAGGCTTGCGGCCGTAAACAAATCGTTGAACTATTTTAATTTTCTATTTTCTTGAAAAATATACGTCTAAGTTACAGGTTTTAAATGCCGAAGATTACCTTCATTAAATTTCCTTAATGATGAAATAACTTTTGCTCGTAAGTTCCAATATACATGTGAAATGAAAATCGATGAAATTAAACCTTAAAGTTTTCAATAATTTTTTTTGTCACAAAATACCTTATTGTATATTATATTTATTTATAAGAGCTTTATATATGGTATCGTGGACTTTTTTTAGAACTATTAAAATTGAATATTTTTGTCATAAAACGCACTGACATATAATTAACTATTTTTGCAGCGAACGCGCATAAAGCAATTCGATGGTGTTTCATATTAATTATTAATTACGTTACTTAAGGCTAACTAATAATTATACTGTAATGTAGCCTATAACTCCTGAATAATGCAGCTTTCATACAATGTTTTGTAAAAAAAAAAAATCAGACTAGTTGATCCGGAGATCTTAGCGTTAAACAAACGAACACACAAACAAACAAGCAAACGCTTTATTGTATTAGTAAAGATTTAAAAAAAATAAAATTGTTTTATATTTGCCTATGTTCAAGAATCGTTTCTTAGAAGTCAGAGAGAATCATCATAAAAACATTTATTTGTTCAACTACTATTTTTTGAAAACCTCCGATAGATAACTATTCATTGTATTTAATACTCATAATTCATAAATCCATTTCAATGGATGTAAATATAATGACTGAAAGATATTTGTAAGAGTTTTAAAATATATTTGTAAGAGTTATAGCATTTTTAACATTTGTAAATTTATTTTCATACTATTTTATAGAAGCGCAAATCCAATATCAACATTGACCATCCGTACAAAGTTTGAAACTTAATAAAAATAGCTGAACTGTAACAAATTCAGATATATTTAAAGCTAAAAAAAAGTTTTGTTTACATTTCGCTCGCTCCCATCCGCCGTACCTTTTAGGTGGAGTAAATAAATTGTGTTATATACTTTTCCATAGGCATTTGCATTATGAGATTGTGAACGAACGTTACTTTCTATTTGTATATCCTCTATATTATGGTTAAGTGGTTTTCTATAAAGCTATTACTGGTTCGATTTGGTTTTAGGAGTATGCAATAAACAGTATGTTTTATGGTCATAGTTACTTAGGTCAAATTTCATTGAATAAAATATGATAGATTTGAAATAATTGAGAAGAAAGTAGAGTTATTATATAGAAGGTATTGGTCAAACAGTACAAATTCTCTAAAACGGCTATGAAAAATAAACCAAAAATTTCTCTGACCGATTAAACGATAAGAAATCCGTCAAGCAAAGGAAAATGCTTAGGAAAAAAACCTCAAATAAACATGTTGTTCAATAGACTACCGAAATAGTTTTTTTTTCTTTAAAAGTTATTGATCTTCACGTTCATTTATTTAGCAAATGAAGAGCAAAGAAAAATGTCACTAAATTTCATATTTGCCATTATTTTTTTATTATTTCAGCTTCGTATTGTATCTCGCATAAGCAAGGTAAGCCGCGGGAGAGCCTTAGTGTTTAAACACTCTACCTTCCGGTGAATTTTTCAGGTATTGCGTATTAACTTGATACCAAAGAGAAAAAAAAACAAATATTTTATTCCTCCGAGTGGGAATTGAACAAACTACCGTCGCATTTGTATATCTAAGGTTGTGCCACTGCGCTACGATGGCCTCGGCATCTAATATGAAAAAAAGTAAAAGCAAAGACACTCAGAAGACTTACTTTAATAATTTCACAGAAAATTTCATTCAACTGCAGATTGTCATTTAGTTTTGACAAGCGTCTATCTTCACTTTAGTAACCATTCATCATGCTCCGACTTTCTTGAACGCACATAAATTTTAAGTGAAATAGATAAATTATTTGTCCGTCTCCATTATGTATGACGATTTGGAAATAATTGAAAATTTAGAAGCTTGTTGTAGTTTATTTTAACAAATGTACCAATTAACGAGGCCGTCGTTTTAATTTGGGACGTGTGTAATTTCCACTGTGTGTGTATGTATTAGCCATCCGTATTGTAGGTTAAATTTTCAAAGAAAAGAAAATATATGATTCTAAGTAAAATATCTTTCGAGTGAAATGAAGAGTCACATTTGTCAGCGTACTTAAGATTTTTTAATATGTATCTCTTATTTTAAGGACATTGTTTGTTTAGTAACAAAATTCAATGCTGAAATTAAATTAATTTAAATATAATCATTCCCTCGCGTGTAAATCTAACCCACAACCGTCGCGTTTACAAACTGCTGTGCTAATAATACATAGTACCAAAATAATACAGCATTGTAAAACGATTCATAGAAGAAAAGAATTTAATACAACAATGGATTTCCAAAGTTTATTATTGAGATTCCGAATCAAACAAAACTACACGACGGACGCCCGTGTTCAACTTTTAATTGAATCCAGTTACCTTCTACGTCGATAGGCGAAACTTCTTTAATAATTACACTCGGATCAGGTGTGCCCTAAATGAGAAAACGCAGCGATTTTAAATATGGATATTTTTTACATATTTGTTTTAATACACTAGTGCTTCACTATGTTTCACTAGTGGTTAGAAAGTAATAAGTCGAAATTCCATCTGCAAGTATCTGTTTTTTCATTGAAACTTATTATTAAAACAAACTAAGATCATCGATTTTACTTATTGCATAAAAAATCTTAAATGAAAATGTGCAGGTCACATGGTTAGGTGTAAAAAAGATAAATGGTCAAGAGACGTAAGGGGGTGAAGCCCGAGACATAACAAAAAGAACAAAGGTAGACAACGTCGCAGATGGGAAGATGACGTTAGGAGGATAGCGGGCATTTCTTGGACCAGACAAGAACAGAATCGCATTCAGTAGCAAGCTCTAGGGGAGGCCTATAGTGGAAAGCAAGAGAATCTTCACGTGCTGGTGTCAAATAGTTAAATATAAGTTATTTCTGATAAATAGGTTATGTTATAGTATTGTGTAGAATTGTTAATAAAGGCTTTGTTATTGTTATTAAGAATGATACATGACAATTGAATAGATTACACCAGAATTGCCTGGAAGAATTGCGTGCCGCAATAGTAAGCAGAGATCCAGATTATGGTACATTATTTATTACCTTCTGGATTTTTTTGTTTAGATATGAGGCAATAAGATCAAGGGTATATCCATATGGAATATATCCATATACGAGTATATTCAAATTATGTCCATCTCTGTGCTAACACTAGTTGTGTATCTACTCTCTTATGTGGAGAAAAGAAAAATAGCTTTTTTCCGCAAAAAATGGTAGATTTTGCTCAGAATAGTTGAATAATAGAAAATAGGTGTAAAATATATTATAAAAGTTTTTTTTTTCATTTCCGCTCCCACTCAAGCCTTAATACGCATGTTGATTGGCGTGAGTAAGGTGATATCGCTACCGGCACTGCAATTAAAGCAAACTGTCAGACTAATTACATTTTGGAATTATTATATTATTTTCAGTTTTCTGTTTTAATTTATTATACTGTTTCAGTTGTTTTCTTACTTCACTTTATTTACAAACACAAAGAAGTTATAGCTCTTGTTCTTAGCTTTCATTGTTTGTTACATTGAGAGGGGTTTTATATTTTAATATTGAATTTTCTTGAAACTATAGATTTCAGATTCTTGTAACAACCGTCAAGAACTTAAGAATCTTTTCAGAGTACCGACTCGTTACAAATTACACGTCACTATTTCAGCTCAAATATAGTTAACTGAGAAAATGGGACATGACATTATTTATTGTATTTATTTTATATTTTTACGAAGGAAAATACTGTCGTTTATTTATTTGTTATTTTAACCAACTTTTAAAAAGAAGGAGGTTACCATTTCGATTGTATTTTTTACTTTCTAATAGAAAAACAGAACAAATATCCGGTGGAGCGACTCAATACATGTATTACGAGCTTTTAAATTTTGAACAATAAAGTTAAAATATTAAAACAGTAATATAACTTTACAGAACAAATTCAACAAAAATGTTATTAAAATTTGGATTTATTTTTTTATTTATCCCTTTTTTTGTATAGAGATACATATATGAATTATTTTAAAAAAACTATACACTATCAGGACTGATCGATTTAAAGTCCAGGTAAATTGCACATTGCAGTGTTACTTTTACCTTTTACTACAGGATCGAAGCCGCGAGCGAACATATTCAAGTCATTTATATTTGTTAATAATACATTTTAAGATATTTTTTTGCGTACTAAGAACGTACTTTGTAATTTATTACACCAGTCTATTAGGCATGTATTTTCAACCCATTATTACCGTAGAAATAAAACCTATTTTGAAACTCACGTAGTCCAGGGCCCCTATCTAATAATATAAAAAGTTCCAGCCTAAAATTTCCCAACCTATTATCTCGATCATTACCGTCGACCAATTTTTCATGTTAGACATCAACATGGTAGGCATTAACACCTAATGACGGGCCATTCTAGTTCAAAGTGCTTGCGATTGAATTTATTTGTGGAGCCTCTTCAGAGGTAGCTGAGATCTCGGAGAATGTAACTTTGTTACTAGATAACGGTAACTAAGTGGAAAACTTGAAATAATGATGGTTTTTACGTATAATTTTGTTGTTATTCGCTTTTTGTTATTTAAACTAATAAATCTTTTTTTAGATAAATATTAGATTACAATAAATTTATTTTCATTTTGTCGCTCTGGTGGATGAATGAGGAATGGACTGTCTAATCACTAGTTCCCTCTGCCTACTCTGTACGGGATAAAGCTTAAAGCTACAATAAATAATAAATCAGCTTCACTCTGTTTCCCGCACACAGCAGGGCAGGCAGAAGGAACCTAGTTCAGACACTCCTCGAATGGGGATCGAACCCACATCCAGTCGATTTTTCATTCACACTATGTGCCTCTGCCCGTCGACTGGCCTCTGGAGACAAAAAATATTAATTAAAACAGAGTGCGTCTGAGGAAATACGAAATAATGGCGATAAAAAGCCTAATAAAAAAAACAAAAGGTCACATAGCTAAACGTACCGCAATACTATCAACGCAGTAAAGATAATTTATATTGCAGGTACTTAATGTACCCATTTGACCTCTTTAACACAATTCGCTATCGATTCTATGAACTAAATTCGAGGTGTATTAGCGATTCGGTATAAATTTTGTATCGATTCTCTATCGATATATATAAAAGAGACGTTAGTAATAATCAGTTTTTTTTTCGGATTCTCTGTTTTTGAGACATTGTGTATAAAGCAAAAATATTTTATTCCCCGAAGTGTGATGTGAACCCACAACGGTTGCGTTTTCAGTCACTTGCTTTGCCGCTGCGCTACTACGATTTCAAAATTGCATATTGCATAAGTAACTTTTGTTTATTTTTAAAAAATTTTATTCATTTATAAATTTCAGTACAGATTGTAACAAATACCAAAACTGATATTTGAAATGTTGAGGTATTGAAGATTATCTTCTTAATTTTTACTTACAAGAAAGTAAGGCAAAGAATGCGGTGACAGTGTAGAACTTCACTAATTTTAACAAAACGGGGAAGATTCAATGTATTAACAATAGGATGTCTTGTTGCGTTTAGAATTATATATGTAAATATAAACAGTAAAATTTAAGGTAGTAAGACTGAGGTTTTACCTTAACTGAACGGAAGAAACAAAATATCCTGCGAGTGGAAATCAAACTTACAATTAACTATACAACCAGACCCTCTACCACTGCGCCATAACAGCTACACTAAGACACAATATTTGCTATCGTGCGAAATCGACATTGACGTAGTTGTGCAAAAACTGTATAATTTGATGGATAATTGATAAAAATTATAGTTTCTAAGTATTATTTCACTTAAAGACAAAGCAAGGTCTCACAACAATAGTAATCCAATACGGCCAGATAGCGACGTGGCTTTACGCTTAATGGACAGAAAAAATTGATTTAATTAATGATATTAATAATAATTTGTAGCAACCTTCTATTTTTTTTTTGAGTAATAATATAGCAGATAGTTATTAAATTTTTATTGAAATTTAATTTTTCCTAATTGCAAATTTGTGTTAGACGTCGCATATTTTTTTTAGCTTTACGCTGTATCACATACATAGGAGGGTGGGCAAACCTCACAGGGAACCTGGTAACCTAGTGTTAATACACTTCGTTCCGCTTAAGACACTTTAGTTCCCCCACTCTCCGCCAAATTCTAAAGCCATTGCGTGTTCAGTGCTGGATTTTAACAGCGCATTCTTTACTATCCAACATCTATTTTTTTTAAAGCAATTCTGTAGTTTTTGAGATTAGCCCGCTTAATAAAACAAACTCCAGCTTGATAAAATTAATATAGATTTATTTTCATGTACCTCTAGAATATAAAAACACTGTAGGGAATAAAAATTTCGAATCCATTTGAAATCGAATACACTTTGATAACGAATCCAGGCTCTTATTGCTTAAAGCTTTTCCTGTACTAAAAATAATACAAGTGAAGTTATTTTTTTCATTTGTTTATTTTATATGATTATTTAATTCGTTTTTTTCTTAGATAGATATCTAGAGAGGAAAGTTATATAACGTGTATCTTTCTCCTATTCTTTAAGCTTCACGGTGTATCCCGAACATAACATAGTAGGCATCATAGGAAACCTAGGAACCTAGTCTTTAGTCACATTCCGTTCCCATCAAGATACTTCCGTTTCCCATTTTGAAATCAAATTTCAAAGCTATGGTGCCCAAACTGGCAATACCCACTGAGTAGAAGACAATCCAATATTGTAAACCTCACGATGTAACGATATTGTAAATCATGTACGATATATTTCAGTAAGAACAAAGCGTATATTATACGTTGCCATTCGTGATTTCACGGTATGAAAACAATGTCAATTTTATTAAGTGGAATTTCTTGTCAATGTTGTTGTATCTTTTTGTGATATCAGAAATTTTTGAAAATTTACATATAAAAAGCGCAAATCAAAAGTCATTAAAACATGTCGTATAAAAATCAACATTCAGTTCCTGGCTTTGGTAACCGGTAAGAAAATACGAGTGATTTCATTATCCAGTGTGGGAATCAAATCCTGCAATCGCGTTCGCAGCTCAGCGCTTGTGCCCCTGTGCCACGACGGCCTCATTATGATATTAATTAGAAATAACTATTTAAAATATATCGATATCAATAAGTTGATTAAATAAGTATACCAGAACGGAGTATTATTTAGCGAAGAGCGGAGTCTCTTGACACTAAAATAGCTTAGTGTCTGTAGCTTTCGACCTAATTGAAATTTTAAGAGGCCCCTTTAAATATTTGAGCTTCACTCTCTATCTAACTAAATCAAAATCGAATGATGATAATATGTAAGTTGTTGATATATAATAATAGTTATAGTACCAAAGGTACAACCTAGCTGTGTCAAATATATTAACAATATCCCTTCGCTTATTTCGTGCTAGTCCCTTCTCTGGAGATACTGAAATAAAATTTAGGTGACATTTGCCGACAACGTCTTTGATAATTTTTTTCTTTAACTAGCGTCTTATATGTAATAGTATAAATGTGAAGTGATTGGATGCTTGTTCCATTTTCACATAAAAACTAAAGAACTATTGCTTTATAATAATATACGCAATTTATACATCAGAATAACAGGCTACAAATTATTAACGTCAACAATTTGTACTATTTGGCTAAAATATAAAAAAAGCTTAAGCATTTAAATATATCAAAAAGTATATCTTCGAAATAATTAATTCCCTACAAATTCATTCCTTTTTATATCTTAGAAAATTTTTACATTTTTAAGTAAAATATTATTAATTCTTATAATTTTTAGTCAGATTTGCTTATTTTTGCCTCCATACCAAACGAAAATTAAAAGATTAATAGAAAAACTAAACTAGTTAATTTTTCGTTTCGCCCTAACTTGGGTAAGCCTTGTATATTTTCTTTGAACGAACCTTTCTATTTTAAGTGAAACCCTGCCTTCAAAGGTTTAAGATGACCCTTTGTAAAAGCGTGAGGACCTTGGTGTTTTGCCAGTGGCTCTATATTAAATTTTGTTACTGTAACATTATTGTAGCTTCACGCTGTATTCCGCACATAGCAGAATAAGCAGAGGGAACCTGGGAACCTAGTGTAAAGACACTCTTTGTCATATGAACACATCCGTCCACCAGTTTACGATGAATTCTGAAGGCATTGCGTATTGAGTGGTGGAACTCAACGCTGCGTTGCGAAGTGCGAAGTGCGAAGAAATTAAAATACTTAATACTTAATTTCCTCGAAAAAAATATTATATTAAATTTATGTTCATTTCTCATACTTGACCAGGAAGCTATGTAATTAAATAAGCAAGTAAAGAACCTTTTAACAATTCAATACAGACGACGATCTCTAAACAGTTAAATAATTAAATTTATCTGTGTCTATGCTTTAGACAAATATACGCATCAGCTTCACACTGTATACCACGCATAGCAGGGTAGCAGAGGGAACTTGGGAACCTAGTGTGAAGACACTCCGTTATTATAGAAATAAGATTAAATTCATACAAATTATTGTCCTATATTTTTTGTATGGTTTACAAAACTAACAAACTGTAATCCTACTTTAATTGTAACCACTAAACACATATTATGATAACATTCGATATCCGATAAAACATAATGATTTAAGCTGGTCATAAATATGTCAAAATTATCAAAAATAACGTATCGACAACCATAAACATGTTATAAAATGTATGATAAAAACGATAAAAATTGTAAAAATTTACAAATTTATGAAGCGAAATGAAGCCGATGTAAGTTATACTATCGAGTTAATTATAATATAATATTGATGGCGATATATCGATCGTTTACGATGTATGTATGTGTGGTCTACCCTATATCCGGTATACGGATAGAAGCTAACAATTTTTCTTATATTTGCAATTTGGACATGGATTCTAACAACATATACGTACTTGTTATTACAGTGAAAAAAAAAATGTCTGAAGTACTAGCTTGTTTTACATCAACTATAATTACTAAAATTGGGGCCGGTCGTGGCGCAGGGGCACAAAGTATGACTGTAAAATCGTCTGGTTGTGGGTTCGATCTCCACTCGAGGAAATTAAATATTTATTTACATTTATATTTTCATTTTTTCGCTATGATGTCGAGGCATAGCACGGCCTTGAGTTCTGGCACTCAACACGCAATGCCTCCAGATTTCGGCGGAAAGGGGGGAATAAAGTGTCTTAACGCTAAGTTCCCTATGCCTACCCTGCTGTGTGCGAGATAGACGTGAAGCTGAAAAAAAAAACTATAATTACAACAGAGAAATTTAAACTCATAATAACCACTACACGTAATGAGACAAAACAGTCTTTAATTAATATTTTTTGTATTACGACAGCGAAGACCTTGGCTTGATTACTGTTTTAACTCTCGTCGAGCCTATTCCCACGAGCATCCACCTTAATAAGAAGCGCTAAATATAACCTTACTAATAAGGCTTTCATTATTGTTAAGTTCATAATAAATCATTCGCTCTATAGTTCGTAGGAAAAGAGACCATCGAGTAACAGTGGATTTATATGTTTAGTTTTTTTTATTATTATTTTAATTTCCCCGCCCTTGAGTACTCAACGTCCAATGTTCGAGTTCGAAAGGAAAATTAAGAACAGTGGATTGATACTTGATTTTTTATACTTTCCCTGATAACGTAAACATACGGATTCTTTTAACTTGGATAATATAATATTTCTATATGTATATTTTTTTTACAAAACGAAAATTTGTGACAAAAAATATAATAAAGACTTTATGAGTCACGTTCACTTTAAATTTCATGAAAATATTTTCAATACCGAGAAAATAAACTCCATAACCCCCTTCGTGTTAGGATTGGGGTAAAAAAAAATTACACGAATAAAACCGTGAGCCCAGCACTAGTAGTACTTTATAAAAAAGAACCTAAATATTAGGTTAATAGCGACCGCAAAGGCGACCTTCATAAATTATGTTTCATTAGCTTACGTCATCTTGATGATCCTTTTAATAATTAATTAAAATAAATACAAACAGTGGTTTTTACGTTTACAACATCACTATATGTATATTAAATATTTTATTATAGACCATCATTGCGCAGCTTAAAGTTTCCGACTGTATGCGCGACGGATGTGGGTTCGATAATTACACATAACAATTTTTGTTTACAAACAAAATAAAATGTTTTCCCGTACCGATTAGTATACGCGTGGCGTTCAGTTCCGCTGCCTAATACGTTTTGTAGTTAAAATGGACAAAAAATAAAGGTTTATTTCGTTGAGTCATTACACTAGGGCCCGTGTTTGTAAATCGCTTTTAACTCTAAAATTGACTTGAATCCAAGAAATGGAGATATTAATAGCTAATAATTCATTTCGCCTAGTGGGAATTGAACCCACAACCGTCGTGCTTACATTTACACGATCGTGCCTTGCGCCACAACATGGTGAAAATGATGTATTTGTAGATTGTAATTTATGTATGAAAACAGCATCTCAAGATCGATCACAGAGTTGAGAGCGATTAATAAATACTAGCCTAGATTTATTCTGCTTCACTTTTACAATGAAGTTGAAAAAATCCTTATATTAAAAATAACAATACATACATACAATATAGAATAGATATCAAAGTGCATTAATGCGACGCAGTAATGCAAAACGGTATGTGTCTATATAACACACTTAAACTATGTTATTCAATTACGTTTAGCCATTTAAAATTATATAATAAAATAGAACAAACCAACTGGCTAAATAATAATAATAATATGTTAAATTAATATTCTTATTTAAATTGTTTGTGACGCCGTCGTGGCGTAGAGGCCCGAGCGTGCGGCTGTAAATGTGACTGTGTGTTTGATGCCTACTTGGTAGAATAAAAGATTTGATTTTTTTTTCTCTCTGGTTACCAAAGATCATAGAGACAAATCGTAGCGTTGAGTTCCGCCACTGAACAGAAGATTCGGCAGTAAATGTGGAATGGAAATGTCCTAATGGAGGTTCTGGTTAGGTTCCCAGATTCCTCTCTGAACGACCTTCTTTCTATGTGCTATCGGGATACAATTTGAAGCCAAAAAAAATGTTTTCTTTTAATCGTTAACGTGTAATAATTAATTAATTCGTTCGTTATTTGTATAGTAAAAAAAACACTCATAGTACTTTTACTTTCTTGTCCTTAAATTAGATTGTCGTTGTCGTGAAATTAATATTAAATTTCCTGGTTAAAGATTCCGACTTCTACTTCACCAATATTTTTTTTAAAGTTATCAAATCAATTAAATTATAAATTATAAAAATGACAATAAATATTATTATATTTTTATCTAAAGCATTTATTGCAGTTATAGCATAAATATCATTTTTGTTTATTTGTATATGAAAAATTAAAGAAGTGTCTGCAACTATATTTTTTTATTTTCATTTCATCGTTCTGGCCGTCACTCAGCACGCAATGTCTCAAGAATTTATAATAGGCAACGGCCTAATAGGCAACGGAGTGTCCCGTACTAGGTTCGTTTAATCGAGTTCACAGTGAACCTAAAAAAGTGACATGAAAAATAGGCTGTAAGACTACGTTGAACTTAAACATGATGGTTATGAATTCAATTTTTACTTATGAGTTCATTAAGAGCTAGTTATCCCTTTACACTTAGATAAATATTTGTACCATCTATCACCCAGAATATGTGTATAACGAAAAGTGGAGAACGGTGTGTTTTCCCTAAGTTTTTTCTGGTCTGTAACAGAGTTGAAGATAAATTTAATATAATTTTTCGGTAAGCTGAGCGTACTTAGTTATAAGACAGAGTGAACTCAGTTTGTTCACTTTCCATTACTCTACCTTTCATAACAAAAATATTCATGCTGGTACTGGTGGTGTCGTAAGAGGCGACTAAAGTACGTGTGGTAGAGTCACGTCGCCAGCAATGGCAACACTCATGGGCAGACTCGGCCGGATCATTACTACCCCCGGCATTTAAAACTGGCTTGAAATAGTGGCTTTATGCGACTGCGTTTCGCGTCAGGTAATGCCGGGCCCCGGCGCCCAACCCACCTTAAAGGCCGGCAACGCACCCGTAACTCCTCTGGTGTTGCACGGGACCGTGGGCGGCGGTAATGACTTACCATCAGGTGAACCGAACGCTCGTTTGCCGTGTCTTTTCCGTAAAAAAATATATGAAAATAATTCATCACTTACCCATACTCTTGTTTGTCTTGTATATGCCATTAAAAAGTGGTGGATTTAAACCCCCAACCGTTACTCTTACACTCGAATGCCGTTCCAATGCGCCACGACCTCAACTATACTTAGTTAACCGGATGCATATTATTCCTTATATAAATTAAATATATAAAAGAACATAATTGCCCTACATTAGATCATCTAAATCATGAAACTATAAGTCATCGTTCAGATTGCATCACTCAATGGTTGTTTGTTTTAATAGCAACGGCTAAACAGACTGGTCGTTCAGTTGATGGCTTATGAGGTGTGACGTCATTGTGTATATTATTGTATTTTCTGTAGAAGCGATTGTTCATTATGCATGTATCCAGTGTTGTAATAGTAATTATGTACATTTATATCTTCACACTGTATCCCGCACATAGCAAGGTAGGCTGAGAGAACTTGGGAACCTAGTGTTAAGACACTGTTCCCACTAAGACGCTTCCGTTCCTCGCTTTCCGCCAAATTCTAAAGGCATTGCGTGTTGAGTGAAGGAAATCAACGCCGCACTTTGCTTCATTGCCAGAGCGAAGATGTGGAAATATTAAATATTTTATTTCCACTAGCGGGAATGGAACCCACAACCTGTCGCGTTTACAGTCGGCGTTAAATATGTTATATTGATTTCGGGTTGTAATGAATTTGCGAAAGTTATTTTGTTTTTTAAATGGTCACAAGTCCCACTGCTTTGTGCTCCTTTCTTGCAATATGGAAGACCGCATGGTGATGCCATGGAATAACAAGGACTTTCTTTTATAAAATTTTGTACCTTCACATTGTATCCCATATATATATATAGCAAGGTAGGCAAAAGGAACCTAGTGCCCAAGCTTCTGTCCAATTTTCGATGTAAGTTGCGTGTTGAGTTGTGGAATTCAACTCCACCGTTAATCTTGACCAGAGCGAGGAATTGAAAGTAATTAATTCCCGATACGCCAATAATAAAAGACGAATATATTGTGTTGTGGAAAATAAATAATATTAATTAATGTATAATAATTTTAATTGTATGTTTTAAATTAATCATTTTTTTTAATTAATCATTCAATGACATTTTTTTTGTTCGTTAAGAATTAAGCTGAGGATTGTTTTTTCACTCCAAGCCTCACTGAGGCCAGTCGTGGCGCAGTGGCAAAGTGTGACTGTAAAACCAACTGGTTGTGGGTTCGATACTCACTCAAGGAGATTAAATATTTACTTAAATTTATATTTCCATTTCTTCGCTCTGGTGTCGAGGCAAAGTGCGGCGCTGAGTTCTGCCACTCAGTACGCAATGCCTTCAGAATTCGGAAGAAATTGGGGAACGGAGTGTCTTAACACTATATTCTCTCTGCCTACCCTGCTGTGTGCGGCATAGAGCGTGAAGCTGATTTTAAATTTGATCTATTTTTTCAATAGATTTTTGATACATCTCATGTATGCATACAAACAAGATAATGTATAATACATAAATTACATATGAAATTAAAAAAAATACAGGTCAAAATGAGCTTTAAACGTTTAGAACTATAAAACCACATAGTGCTAATATTGCCAAAATCTTGTTACAAAGGCGTCGTATATCAACAAGACATTATTATACTGTGCGGTTTTAGCTACAAGATCAAAGAGCTCAAATCTGTTCTCCCAAAGACGAGGGATGTAAGACCGATTTCTTGAAAGTATCGCATAAATATTTTTTTAATTTAAAATTTTGTGATATTAATATATCATTATTATTTCTATACTATTTTATTATCTTAGGTTCCCTTTGCTACCTGCGGAATTCAGTGGAAAGCTAAAAAGACACTAAATTATTAATGTAAGGTAATCGATTCTTACTCTAATATATATTATTCGATTATTTATATTATTTTTCATTGCCCCCACAAAGTAATGGCGAGCAGTGCTGGAATATACTTAACTAAAAATGTCCATATTAGACGAAGAACTTAAAACAATTGTTTTTAATTTAAAACACTAAACTCTACTCTCTCTAACCTACTATTTATTAAAAATAATTTAAGTTAAAAACTTACTAACTTGAAATAATTTATGTCACGTCTCTAAGACAACATATCCGCGTTGTAAGTTATGAAAACTTTGAGTTTACTCCCCGCCACATTCAATCTTATACATAGTTGTGACAAGTCGTGTTCACTTATGAACTTTCGTTAAAATTATAGATTATATCTCATAACATATAACAGAAAATAAATTGCATTTTTTAGCTTCATCATGATATATAGCAGGCCCGCATATAGCAGGGCAAGCAGTGTCCTCTGTCTAGTGTTAAGACTCTCCATTTTCTATTTTCTGTCTAATTTTTGAGACATTGCGGGTTGAGTACGAAAGTTTCTGAACTCAACGCTGCGCTCTGTCTTGTACTAGAGCGAGAAAGTGAAAATACTTCTTTCAACTGTCGCGTTTACGGTCAAAAGCTGCGACTCATGTTATAACATTAATTATTTAAAAATTATATTAACTAATTAAATTCAATATAATATTATTATTAGTATTTTTGGGTTATGTCTATTTTCGACTACTAGAAACGCAGAAATAACCGAGATACAGTAGTTTTGTTTAGTGTGAAAATTCCTAACTCACTGGCAAACTACATCCATGATGTTACGTATTTATGAAACTATCACACATGCAGTTTTTCTCACAATGTTTTCATTATTTATTAGGGTTGTCACTTTTTATTTTGTAGTGCTAAGATTATAGTACCTTAGAAAGTTACACAAATAATATGAAACATTAAAATAAGTAAAATCTTTGCGAAATAGAATACTTCAGAAGTATTTACGTTTATAAACATGCGACTAAAAAAGCGACAGTTGTGGGTTCGATCCCCACTCGGGGAATACAATATTTAATATTATAATTTCCTTCGTTCTGGTAACAAGGCCAGTGATTACCGGCAAACAATACGGAACACTGACGAAAGTGCCTTAATAGGAGCGGAGTGTCTTGACACTATGTTCTCAGGCTGTCTTTACTTACCTTACTGATTTGTCAGGTAACCTAATGTTTATATGATGCAAAAAAAACCATTTTTTAGATACTCCGTTTCCCGCTTCCCGCCCAATACTGCTGACGCAGCGCTTTGCCTGGTCACCAGAGTGATGAAATTAAAACATATTTCATCCCTCATATAGTAATCGAACTCACAACCGTCACTTGTGCCAATGTTCTACGATGCCTCATGCCTAGATAAACTAAGCTTTCGTATTTTTGCCTACTTTTTTACGCATTAAATATGTGAAACAGAAAATATGTAAGAATATCCCGTTGACCTCGAACCTGTAACCATCGCGAACTATTATAAATTATACGAAGGAAACAACTACAATACTATGTTAAATTATAACATTCTAGTCCAAGGCTAGATTTCTCGATATTTATCGTTTAATAGCCGAGTTTAACAATTTTAACTTAACTACATCGATTGTTATACAAGTATTCTTAAAGTTATATAAAACACTAACTTTAGCCTGTGACTGTCCCCACTGTGGCCAACTGAAGATAACTAAGGGCTAGTATGAGACATGGTACCTCCTTAGGGCCCAGGGAAAATCGCGCAACAGGTTGTTGGTTCGATTCCCATTATAGGAAATGAAATAATTAATATCTTGATTTCGTCGTTCTGGAAACGAGAGGCGTTAAACTCCATTACTCAACACGCAATGCATTAAAAATTCGGCGAAAGTATCTTACGGAGTATCTTAAAACTGGGTTCCTATTGGCTTAGCCTGATATGTGCGTGAAGCTTAAAAAAATACGTTAAACATAATAGACTATAGACTTTCTCTATACAACATAAAAATTACTTTTCAATTGGAATCAGTAGTTTCTGAGATTAGCGCTTCAAACCTAACAAACTCTTGAGTTTTATTCTCGTAATATTAGTAATTATAGAAGTATAGTATTATTATTATTATTATTATAGTATTATCCTAACTGCTGATTACGTCATCAAATGCATTAACCAAGCAATTAAAGTCACGACAACGTTTTTCTAAAAGTCCGTAATAAGTGGATTTTCTTATTTACATATTTTGTGATACACGATGTTATATTGTAGTTTGCTTTAATATAATGCTATACTTGAAACCTTGTTCTATTTTGTGTTTTTGAAATATTTTATAGCAATGGAAACAAATACATATAGTTTCCCGCTTTATCTCATATTTTATGTCATATTATTTTGAAGCTGTTAAAGCGTGGTGTTGAGTTCCGCCACTTAACACGCAATTCCTCCAGAATGTGGCAGAAAATGGAGAACAGAGTATGTTAACTATAGATTTGGGGTTACTTCTGCCTACACTGCTGTGTGCTTCGCCAGAATTTGAAATTAACATATCAACAACACATAATCGTGTTCAGTGGCGGAACCCAACCACGTATTACCGGAGCGAGGGAAAAATGGATATAATTATAATTAATTCCCCAAAGTGGAGATTGAAACAACAATCAAGGAGTTCGGCTGTAGTCTGGCGCTGTCCCACTACGACATGAATGGCCTCAATAAATATAGGAGTAGATATAGGAGTTCTTTTTTAAAAAGAAATAAAAACTTTATGAGCATTTTAGCATTCCTAAGAAAAAGTATTAAAATCGTAATTATTAGATATTACAAGTTGATATATTTGCACCATAATCATATACCTATATACGTAAAATCTAAACTTTATTTATATTGAAATTTATATTTTATTAATATTTATTAATTATTAATAAATTAATAATATGTATTAATTAATATGTATTAATTAATATATATTAATTAATACATATTTATTTGAATACAAGTAATTGATTGTATGACGCCATTCTGGTATAAATAATAAGCATCTGTCCATCCTCACGATCTCTAACTTGACGTGTTAAATAGCGGAACTCAACGCCGCGCTTTGTCTTGTTATCAGAAGAGAGAAAATGAAAATAATTAATTTCCTCATGAAAATCTAACCTCGTGCTTATCGCGTTTACAATAAGATACTGTTTCACAACATCATATATGTTATAAATTATAAAAACATATAATATTTTAAAAATATTTACTTATTTTGTTTGTTTTAATACAGGTAACGGCGTGACGTCAGCAGTAAGTAGGCAGTCGCGGTCGTGATGCAGTGAATTACATTAAAATACGTTTCTGATAATTATACGAGTAGTCAAAAGACTTGATGGATGAACTGCCTCTGCGTTGCATGCGATATTTCAATTAAAAATCATTTTGTCAATTGCTTTAGTCAAACGACGGAAACTTGAGGAATTGATTTTTATTGATCGCTTGTGAGGATATAATTTTTATGTCCGGTAGAGTAGGCAAAGATATTAACTCCTCTAAGACACTTCGACATTGCGTGTAGTTTAGCGGAACTGAAATCGGTGCTTTATCGTACCAGCTTCACGCTTATATCCCGCACATAGCACAGTAAGTAGAGGGAACCTGGGAACCTAGTATTAAGAAACTACATTTTTTAATAAGACACTTTCGTTTTAAAATTTAGAAAGGCGGAATTAAAGCTGTGCCTTTTCTACCAGAGCGGAAAAAGCGGGGTTCGAACACACGGCCTTATACTTCAAATAATGAAACGGCCAGAGTGTAAGCTGTACCATGACGTTGTAATACATAATACTAATTTCTATATATATGCAAAATAGTTAACATTATATAAAAATGTAATAACAAAAGACTATTTAAAAGATTTCTTAGCAAAGAATTATTTGAATTAACACTATAAAAATGTATGAAAAATTTACATCTTATAATGAAGCTCAAGGCCAATTGTAAATTATGATTATAATATATCAATTTAAATCGCGTACAAAGTTTTTGTTAGCTGCTTACGTGACCTATTTTATAACAGTTTTTAGCGAATATCAATCTAGTAATATATAAATATATCCTAGGGTATAGACACTCTGTTCGTCACTTTCCATATTTATTTGAGAAATTAACCATTCAGTGGCGAATTTAACGCCGCGCTTTGTATGTTTCTAGAGCGGAGAAAAGAAATAAATCATCTCTCCGAGTGGAAAATCGAACAACCGTCGGACTTATAGTAGCTTAACCCATCTTAAAGGCCGGCAACGCACCTGTAACTCCTCTGGGGTTGCACGGGGTCGTGGGCGGCGGTAGTCACTTACCATCAGGTGA
>DWAO01001226.1:0-19984 GCA_018230605.1 Heliconius congener
CTCCTCGAGTGGGGATCGAACCCACAACCAGTCGGTTTTACAGTCACACTTTGTAGTGTGTCACACTAGTACTTTTTTTAGATACTTACGTAATATTTTAGATAATGTGATGTATTTAATCTCTATTTTTCGACCCTTCAATAATGTAAACAATAGTGAATACGTATTCGTAGGTATGCTATCTTATCAAAAGGCGCGATTTTTACACGAATGTGATAAGCTATCGGTGATACTGAGGCACTATAACCTGTTATTCAGAACATATCACATAAACACAAGTAACTAGATATTTATTAGGATTTTAGCGTAACTTATTTCTAATGTTGCGTTAACTACATTATAATAACGAGACAATATGCACTTGTTCCCCCAGAAGTTATTTTATAGTAAAATTTTACAAAAAATGTAAAGAATATGTAATATTTACAAAAATATTTCTCAATTTTTTATAATAAATTTCCTTAATTAAAACATAATATACACAACATAGTATTAAAAATATATCGAATAATAGCATTTTTAATTGGCGGCCGGTAGTACTAGGCGTGTCAAATTGCAGAGGTGCGGCGAAAGGGGACGAAGGCGACTCAATGGAAATATAAATAAAGTTCGCAGACGCCGTTCCGTCCGTTTTCCTTTCCACGAAGTGTCATCAGCGTCACCATCACTTACGTATACTTTAGAAAAATATTAGTTTACCATTCTCTTACATTTAACTCTGGACATATTGGATTTGAATTATCGTCTTTTGGAAAAATCTCTTTTAAAAAAATGTTAGTTACACCATTCTCTTACTTTTAATTCTGGATATATAAATAACATCTTAAGTTATCATCTTTTTTAAATATTATAAAAAAGATTTTAATAAAAAAAATCTACCTAAAAAGAGCAGAAGAAAAATATATATTTACCTTCATTATTTAAGAAATCTATAAAAGGACATGAGCAATACAAACCTTCATTGGACAATTTAGTATGTCCCCATATATTATTTACACTATGTTTTGGTTTGGTTATTGCGCCGCAATCAAGGGGTCGAAGTCCGACGTCGCGTCGGCCTGTTTGTATAAGAGTATCGTTATGTCGAAACAATGGTATCGATTGTCTCGTGAAAGAGATCATCGACATATACTTCCTGTGACCCGACATGTAAAATGCTTTTGTTATTTATTCTACATCAGAGTATTCGCTCTCGTGTTATCTTTGAACGAAATCTATTATTTCATAAAATATATGGCTTAAACAATATCGTTATCTTCAACATTAAGATGAATAATGATAACAATATACGATATGAACCTTTAAAAAAATTTGTAAAACTAGCGACCCAAACGCGTCGTGTACGTAGGATATCTTATCATAACATAAGCAGCTGTTGTTGACGTTCGTTTGACACTTCGTGCAGTTTTATGAAATTTATAAGAACCTTTTTGGTGTGATTTCTAAATCTTAAAAAGTATCGTGGCAAAAATATAAATAGTCGAGCTCGACCAATTTTTGCCGAAACCGAAGGGTTGATCATCCTAAAATCAGTAGTAATTACGCAAGCTGCCAAATATTTATTAAACTATTAAAAAAAATTGATAATTCTTTTTCTGGTATCGACTGGATCTATTCTTTACTAAAACAAAAAAAAATTAGCACTCCCAATATATTATAGCAGCCAATGTAAGCTTGCAAGTAACAGTAATCATTTGATAAATTTAGAAAGTCCCATTTCCTTACAAAGATAAGGAAATGTCAAAGTAACCTCCTTTAGAGTTTAACTTTAATTACCAATGTTATTTTTATTTTGTTTAAATGTTTTATAGATTGTTTTTTAATGTGAATACGAGTGTCGAAATAAATGTAAAAGTTGATCCTCAAAATCTGAGAAAATCATGATTAAAATTAATGATTTTTTTATTTAACTTAAAAATACATTACAAGGTCTTGATTAATACAACAGGATTAAATATGTGTATAAATTATAATGTATTTTTAAATGGAAATATTTTTTATATTTTGACATATTTCAAATTGCATTACATACAGGTAAGGAAATGCATCATTACTAATGTTGTTACTAGTTACTTGTAAAACGAGCTCACTAAATAAGAATAAACATGTGTAGGCTTACACGTGCCGCCTTACTAGTACATCGTGTTTGTTTTCATTCGAGTTCACGGCGATAATGGAAAATTTTATTAGTTTTTCGTGCTTACCAATATTGTTTCTTGTGGACGATAAGAAATGCAGTGTAGCGTATACCACGTGTGACGGCGCTACACGAGCCAGCTTTTATAAACCAACCTACGTACGTACGTACTCGTATGTACTGGTTATAGCAGCTTCACGCCGTATCCCGCACACAGGAGAGTAGGCATAGGGAACCTAATATTGAGATACTCCGCTGAATGCACATTCTACCGAAATTCCCCACTTTCCGCCGAATTCTATAGGCGTTGCGTTTTGATTGTCGGAATTTAACGCTGCGCTTTGCCTCGACACCGACAAAAAAGCGAAGAAATGAAAATATACATTTAAATAAATATTTCATTCCCTCGAATGGGGATTGAACCCAAAACTAGTCGCGTTTGTAGTCACATTTGTGCCTTTGTGCATCACAAGTGGCCTTAACTGGTTATGACTTCTACAAAATTACACTTAAGAATTGTTATGCAAGAACTAAAACCGTATATGATTATAGTAACTTTTCAAAACCTTGTCTAATCGTTATGTTACCTTTTTTTCTTATCACGTTACACGTGCTACGAGCTTATAATGCACTTACACTATACATTGTGTACTATAGGTATTTATACCTAATAAGTTTTTTTTTAATCATGTAAGGATTTGTATAAATAATAATATATACAAGGATCTAGAGGGAGAATTTAATATTTTGAATGAGGTCATCGTCGTGCAGTGGCACATCTTCTGACTGAATATGAATACGAATTCATATGTGCACTCGAAAATTAATTATTAATTATTTTCTGTAGTCAAACAAATCGTGGCGTGGTTTTAATTTCGCCACTGAACACGTAATGTCTCGTATTCATGCAAAAAGCGGATAACGGAGTGTCTTGACATTAGGTTCTCCTTGTCTGACGTGCTATATGATAGAAAAAATGTCAGGAGTATTGATTCTTAAAAGTGAATTAATTAGTATTATTGTTTAACAATAGTTCAATGCGGGTCCATTATAGTTTTGAATGCTGGAAGTTGACACTATAGGGGCTAAATGTTACAGTGAAATGTAACAAGAATAGAATGTTCGGTGATTTAATTGATTGAGCCACTCAATCTCTGTAACGATTTCGTATTTACACTCTCACGCTAGCGACTAGAAACCAGTTTCTGCCGCCAGTTTATGTGAATAACGAGTGAAAGTAACGAAGTACGAGTGCCGTATACGTTAGCCTACTTCACTGATGCTTTGTGTGGATATAAACAAGTGCATAGTATTTAAATGAGTAAAGATACAGCCGGATGTTGGGTACAGTGGTGACCCAAGGTGAGCAGACGAGACGGCGGGGCGACGAGGTGAGCGCCAACCTCTAAGCTCGATTCACCGGTTTTTTTCTAAATATTAATAATTGCCTTAGATTGCTATAGAAATTCAATACAGTCTGCTCGGCAACGAAATATGTTATGTTATGTTGTAGATTTGAATGAAATGGAGTATTACTAGTCTATAGTGTAATAAAACAGTGTAAAATTATTAAAATGTGTGTCTGTATTTACTTTAAATATATTTGCGAAAAAACAATGTAGACAGATGTAAAAACATTAATTGAATATGAACCCATGACTTTCAAAATGTTTGTTTGTCTGTTTATATGTTTTAACACGCACATCTCAACAACTGGAACGATCTGAATAAAACTTTTTTAGTTGTATAGCTATTATGCCTGGACCTGATTCAACCTATATATATTTTAAAGTGGCTTTAGTAAGTAGAGTGGAATCATTAGAAGGCCTCTTTATTGAAAAACTAAACTGTGGTCAAATTAACCGGCAAATGATCTTGTGTTGAACAAAACGGACAGATAAAATCTATCTATTTAAAAAGGTAAATATTTTTTACTTATAGCGCTAAAAAGTATATAATATTTTCTTTAAAGCTATTTATATTTAAAAAAGTTTTTGATTTACTTTTAATGTTTTTTTATATTATTTTTAGGTTACAATTTTCATTTTCAAAAGGCCACGATGTTATATGTATTTAGCGAGTATAGCAAACTACTAAGAAATTAAACATAAATATTATAAACTAAAATGCATTGAGGTGATGCAAAGTAAACTCTATAAATTAACCTTTGAGATTATATGCAATATTTTTTCACAATCATCATCAAAACTACAACCCAACAGGAAACTTGGTATAGAATTGAACTTCTCCTTTTTTGACATTGATCAATATTGTTTAAATGATTCCCAGTAGGGGCAGGTGAGCCGCTTCACGTGGTCCGTTGGCATTATGTCTGTCTGGCGCACACAGAGAAGGGCAAATTTAAATATAAGAGGACAGAGACAGACGCCGTTTAGGTGGGGCTCGGTGTTATTGCCTTTTGTGACCCATTATTTCTGAGAATTGCCGAATCATATCGATACCATCGTTCAAGTTTTAGATATTTTAAATAACTTTCATTGTACGTAGACTTATGTAAAGTACTTTTTGCAATACAGTATTATTATAAAATGATAATATGACATTTTTCCTGTACTAGACAACTGCTAAAGTAATTTAAAGATAGCCGGAAAAAATGCTAGGCTATTTGAGTTATTACAGCTTTACTACGTCTATTGATTTATATTTGGGATCCTGTTGCTCGTTTTTTATAGTTATTCAGATAAGACAAGATCATTACTAACACAGCACGACTGACATATATGTAAGACCTAACATTTATATTTATCAAGCTAGTTTGAATATGCGCTTGCGCAGCCTATGGGTTCATCAGTCCTTCCTCATTTGTGAATGGGTGTTAACAATCAGCCGCTAGCGAGCTGAAATGAATTGTGTTGAGTCACAGACCACCCGCGCGTTGGAATTACTTACGATACAAGAATGTGCAATTTTATACAAGTATTTCGATAACTACATATTTATTATTACATCATAACTAAAAACCATTTATTAGTAATTATTATAAATATTATAAAGATACAATGAATGTATAATACAAATTGAATCTTCAGTGAATATAACAGCAAACGTTTTATTTGGTATAATACAAAATTAAAACATGTATACATAAAACCAGTGAAGTGCGAGTCGGTTCCGAGTGTTCCAGTCCTTTTCATAATAGTAGGTCAACGGCAGGTACAATCTATAAAAGTTCATATTTCTTATTGTACTTGAACAATTTTTGAAAAAAAAAAAACATACTGTTAAAATTAAAAACATTCATTGTGTGTAACTTTTTCTTTAATCTCAGTAATTTTCGTCATTCCGATGCATTATAATCAATCATCAATTATATTATAATTTCGGAGACCATTAAAGAACCTCAATGTGAATCCGAAAGGCACCCTTGTGAATTGTTTGACTGCGACTTAAGGCATGATGCAGATTGCTTTTGCTTTGTTTGAATTTTTTTATTTGTCCTTGACTTATAAGTAGTTTTTTAGTACAACACTTAAATTAATATTAACCATTAGCTAATATTCACTTATTTTATAATTAAAATTCGGTAAAATACACCTGTTTAAATTATATAATGAACCAAGAAAGTATGTAAGAATATAGCAATTGTTATATTTATTACTATGTATAAAGTTAATATATATGGCTTATTTAACATGATTTATAATGAAAAATCTTCATATAAATGCAAGATTATTTATGTAAACTGTACAAAAACAAAATTGAGGAAAAAGATAACTTCTACGGTCAACGGGAAACCCGTGTCGTTCATAAGCGTGATTCGCATTACGGACATAACACAATACAAGTAAAAGGCAAATGTCTGTTGTAGTGATGTTTGTTTGGTTTGTTCAGCTCAAATACTTTCTAAACGACTAACAGTTAGTTCCATGAATATGAATGAAAGTTGAAACCGGCAAAAAATTGTATTCTCATTATAAGTTTGAGCATTTTACAAACATTTTTATAAATGGAACTCCAACAAAGCTATTATCATTGAGCCAAAAAAAAGTAAGCCATAAA
This sequence comes from Heliconius congener, assembly GCA_018230605.1. Lineage (NCBI taxonomy): Eukaryota > Metazoa > Arthropoda > Insecta > Lepidoptera > Nymphalidae > Heliconius > Heliconius congener. Next base: position 6,158 of record DWAO01001226.1, read on the forward strand.
AACACGAACAGACTGATCTTTAACATTTTATACACTTCAAAACATTGCAGTATAAAAAGCTGTCCTGTTTTTGTATATTCAAAATTTATTGTATTAAGAATTGAAAAAGAAAACATTTTTAGTTTACTTGAAATTATTTATTATTTAAATTAAAAAAAAACAATATGGCGACGAGACAGTAGGTCGTTTTTATTCAAAAGCACATTCATATAATAATTAAATAAATTCTGGACAAAGTAATATTTGAAGTGAAGACTTAAAAGCATTTCTTAGGCGAGACAAAGAATGGCAGGAATGTAGCCGCGGGAAGGATGCAAACTTGCAGCGGCGAACGACCGCGACGGCGCGCGCCATCAGCGCGCATTCCCTTCGCTTGATTCACTGGTGTGTTACTTGAAATGCAAAGTTTTATTATTAAGTTATTTTATTTATTCCTTCCGAGTTAGGAACTATTGTTTATGGTACATATGTACATTTACCTGCATGATAAATAACAATGTGTTATTATTGGAGAATAACCAGTTCCACTTTTTTTGTCTTTAAAAAAATTCATGGAATCTTGATTAATTTATTAATTTCTGCTTAATTTGTTAAAAAAATGTTCCAACTTCCAGTACGTAATTACTGACGGATTACCATGATTACCTAAGGATATATAATTTTAATTAATATGTATATATATAATTTTAATTAAAACTACCACAGAAATAGCTTGCTACAAATATATTAATATACAAAGTACGACTATTAATTCGTACTCACTATACTAAGTTTATTTCAATATTTTCCTCACTAACAACAAACTTAACTCATTCAACAAAAATTTACCTATTTCATGAAAAATTAAACAAGTACATACATACTTGTATTCTACAGACTATTTTTATATTTTTCCTGTTCGTAAATTATCATTGAAAATAACTTTTTTTTGGTTTATTTTGTACATGTCAAATCATGGATGATATATATTTTTTATTTACGCTACGACTAGAATTAAAACGTAAGAACAAATGTTAAAATAATGCTTCAGAGTATTTCTGTGTGCTAACTTGCTAGGCTTAAGTCTAGTTTTAGCGTCACGAATCTTCACATTATATTCTTAGTTACTTTTTTGCTGGTAAAAGCGAGTTCACTGTCCAGACAACTTAGGCATTAGCTTTTTATGTGTTTTTGTAAGTTCCAGTTAAAACGATCAATACACAAGCATGAAATAAGATTTTGCCTCAGTAAAAATATAATATAAATATTGGTTTATTGTTTTTATTTAAAAATATAAAAGTGCAAAAGATAAATTCTGTAAAAAAAAATATGTTAAAAAGAATGGAATTTCTTGTCATTATTACTTTAAAGTTTTAAAATTGTTCAACACAAGTCAAATTTTAAACAAAACGGTCTCAGGTATAGCGGTCGATCCGGTCGAACAAAGTTGAGCGCATTAGCGAGTGCACCGCGTCCTTCGAAGAATTTGCACTCACACATTGAGAGTGAGCATTAGAAGTAGCCGCCGACAAATGCGTACAAAAAAGATTCCATTAATTATTGTTCGGCAATTCTTAAAATTTTTATTTTTAAAAAACAAACCGTCACCCTTCCTCATAAAGCTCTTTCTAAGCCGTAACTAAATATACTACTAGTAAATTCTTAGCATATTTACAAATTTTATATTCGTAAATAGAATTTAGGATATTTGATAATTATTATTATAATATAACAATATATAAATAATAAACTATATTTAAAATTACAAAAAATTGTATTGTAGTTTACAGTCTTGCAACCACATGGTTGCCGCCATCTTGTAATTCACAGATTTTGGCGCGAAATTCTGACGCCACGCGGTTTGCTTAACTGTTTATTCTAATTTGAACAATCCTGTGTGGTTTGTATTGTTTATTGGACTTATATTAGTTAATATATATATAAGGAATGTCAAATGTAAAAACAGCTTTGCCAATATGAAAATATAATATAGCTACGAAGCATAGTTACTATCGATAGTGTAACATTTATTTAATTTTTAATATATTATATTTCTATTCAATATATCTATGACACGATTTCAACAACAATTCTGAAATATATATTTTGAACAAAATAATATAGTAGGTACAGACTGTTATTCATCTTAAAATGTCTGCTTTACTAAACAAATTTGGCAATGTGTTTCCTATTCCCTACAAGGTGGGCGCCAAAACGTGGTATGGTACTTCCACGTTAATGTCCGCCGTTCATTGCGCCCGCCCGGGTGTATTGCCCGCAGTTCGCTACGCGCATCCTGCCTACTACGTCTTTGGTATCCTGCTCGCACCGTCACCACGCCTCGCTGCACGAAAGGGATGCGCATATCACGTGCAGCGATTTTTGTACCATAGAAGGACGCGCCACGAGATCAATGCACTTTCCGAGGACAGCGAAGCCGTTTTTATACGGGTTAAACTCGGTAGCGCCAATCGTAATACAAATCTTATGATCGGGACTTAAGATTGAGTTTGGATATGAGCCTCGAACGTTGGTGTCTAGACGCGCGGGAAGTGAATAAAAGTATGTAAGCAGAGGCATTCCACTCACCGGAATACCAGGCGCGTTGTGCGTGCGGCATTCGTCTCTGAGCCCGCCACCAACTGCCGATCTCTTTTAAATCCCACTTCGTATTTTTAACCACGACGCCTATAATAGATTTATGTTAATATAGGATATTTACATATCTAAATATAAAACACTTTCCTACGCTACGGCTACTATGTTGTTGAATGGAAGATTTATATCTGTGTCCATATGTTATTTTGAATTCATTATTTGTGTTTTTTTTAACATAGTTGTTTCCTGTTTAAGGTTATTTTAAGATGTTGACGAAATGCAAAAGTATGTAGAAAATTAATTTTTGGCATTTTTTTTTATTATGATTATTAGAGGTCAATATGCACCGAGTTGTCTATGAAGCATTTAAAATTATTTATATATAATATTTGATACGCTATATTTTTTATAATCTGTGTTGCTTTTGCAAATTAGTAAATTTTAGATATATTATATATGTACTAGTGAAAATATGATTACACTAATAATTACAATCATATACATTTAAAATAAACTCAAGTGATTTATAAATTAAAATTTTTAAATATAAAATGATAACTGGATATGACTTATAAAGGTTACCAAAAACTAAGATATGCTAGATTATTTTATACAATTGTTATTTACGTTGACACTACATATTTTGTCTGAAGTCTGACGCAAAATCTACTTCTATATCGGATGTAGTATCTTCCACAACTGTGGAACTCCACGCGTGACATAATATTCGTTTCAAGCAAAATTGTACTAATTTATTAACAAACTTTGGGAATTATGGTCTAATTGTCTATTCTTACATATTTTCCTCGTTACCTTTGTTTATTATATACCCGCTAATAAAAACGGAAGGAAACCTGTCAATTTAAAGGAAGTGTTACTTAACTCGCAATAGATTAAGTTACTAGACAATTAGTATTAAATAATACCCTTAAACTTTTTAGGTATCATATGCTACAATATGTATAATGAAACCACTACACGATTGTTTGTTTACTGATCTGAATTGCAAGCCCGCTTCTGTTCGTGCGCAAATGCACAGAAAACAACAATTTTTAAAATCTCCGTTTTGGGTTCTACTATATTTTTAAAGTAGTTTTTCTTGTATATCTTCCATTTGCAGATAGCTATCAGTAATATTTTTATTATATATACCCTATAGTTTACATAGTTTAAAACCTAAATGTACCTACGCTTAGGTCTTACAAATTACGTAATGGCTTTTGATACATTTTTCACTATTAGACAGAATCAAGATGGCGCATTATATGTCAAAAATTGCCCAAAATTTCAAAGATTTATAATAGGACATCAGTCTAATCGTGTAGTCCCACGTGGCCCAAGTCGCGATCGCTTTGCTCGTTAGGAAATAAAATAATTTTGCTATTTATAATAACAAACAACTTTTTTATTAAATTGGTTACAGATTAAAACGTCGAGTGTATAAAAAAATACATTGTATTTACAATGTATAAAACATTTAGGTTTCGACGTGTTCATCTACCTTTCAGGACAACGACCGTCGTGCTCTGGCGCTTTTATGGGAATGATACATATTATTTATTATGTATTTTTAATTATCGTTATCCAATTAACATTTGAAATAATCCAATTAACATAGATGCCCCGACAAGTTGTATACTATTTGTACATTAAAACTATGTCTGGAATTTACAATTTTTATTTAACTATGTATATATGTATTTTATTGATAGTTGTGTCCCACATCCTTGAGGCCAGTTGTTGTGCAGGGGCGCAAGTGTGTGACTGTAAACTCGATAGGTTGTCGGTTCTATTCCCACTCTAGGAAATAAAATACTATTTAATATTTTCGTTTTGTCGCTCTGGTAACGTGATAGAGCGCGGCGTTGATTTCCGTCATTCAACACGCAATGTCTTCAGAATTCGTCGGAAAGTGAAGAACTGTAGTTTCTACACTAGGTTCCCTCTGTCTACGACAATTATTAAAAAAAAATATAAGCAAAATACACTAACAATTTACAACTATTATAAACAATATAAAAATATTGTTTGTATTGTTGTGTGTTGATACATTTATACAATACGTACGCGCTTATAAATAGTCAATATGTAAACATCCGCCGATGCATATCGACCGTTATATTGATATTTGAATTGACGCCATGTGTTGCGTCGCTTCGGGGGCACCCAGGCAGGTGATTTGCGAAGTACCGACGAATACTAACCAACGACGCTGTAGGGTCAAAGGACCGCCTCAAGGTCATCGTCCAAAACGTTTGCGTCGATAACCTTGTTAGGCGCCTCCGTAGTGCTAGTATAAAGCTGACAATGTTGTTCTGCGATTGTATGTAAACACCCATTTAGTAGTTTATTTGTTACAGACTTATGAATTTTTGATGATGAAGAAAGAATAACAACGCTCGGAAAAATATTTTTGTTTTGGTGGATTAAAATTTAAATGCGTAATGTGATTACAAATAGGTAAAATTCTATGCTCTACGTCGTAGATAGGTTGTATATAAAATTGACATCGTTTTTGCTGATAAAGCCTCATATTCGAAATGATTATTCAGCATATAGTAGTTTAGTATTTTTCAGTTGCTGTATATATATATATATATATATATATATATATATATAATCTTTATCTATACTTCTGTAATATAATATTATAAAGCTAAAGAATTTGTTTGGTTGAACGCGCTAATCTCAGGAAGTACTAGTTTAAATTGAAAAAATATTTTTGTGTTGCATTGTCTATTTATCGAGGAAGTATCTAAGTCTTACTACGACATTACAATTATCGTTTCGATGCAATCCCCTGTATTTGCAATCATAGTAACCTCGAATAGTTTTTACGTAGACAAAACCTGGTTTTATATATTGCTTAGTAAATAATAAATTACACGTGTAAGTTTAAAATTTTTATATAAACACGAAGCACTCAAAAGTATTACATTTTACATATTATGCGTTAAAAGTAACTGAAAACAATGTTTACTTGCAACGTTACACGTGTCTGATTTATTATTAGCAACAGGTATAAAAGCAAATAATATAACATTTTCTTTTGCAAGTGCATTGATTGTTGTCGCTGGGCAATAAATGTTTATGTTTACTTTAATTGTATAAGTATAAGCTATAAATATAAATAGTTTTTAAAGTATAGGATGTCTTTATATTACTATTTGTTATTAAGTAAATAAATAAATTTATTATATTAATTATATAAACAAATTTCCTTTTTTAAACGTTGGATGATAAGAATGTACGAAAAAATATCATAGTGAGTACTATTTGTACTGAAACTTGTGTAAATAGTAAGATAAAGCTATATTGTAATTTGCTAAACCATTTTTTTTTTATATTTTATGCATATTTAAAGGTTAGCACCGAAGTAAGTGCAACACGTGGTATCAGGGCGTAAATGCAAATATACGCAACCACGTGGTATGCACGAGGTATTGTTTCCGTACATTTTTACACAAAGCCTACGTTTTGTGTAAATGACAAATGAAAATCAATAATAACTTATCTCTCTCTTTTCTTATCTCTCCACCCTTTATAAAATATTTGTGCTGACAGAGAAATATAGTACGTACTAACTAATACGTAGGTTATACATAAACTTCCCATGATGGTGAATCTACCACTAATATTTTCATTCAGACTACTCAAGAGTCAATAATTTTTAGTAAAGAAGTTACTTTTGTAATAAAGGACTTTATATAGAGACAATAATATAAACAATAACAATAAAAAAAAATCAAACAATCACTGTAAGTAGGCAATTACACTTTGGATCATTTTAGATTATATTTAAGATAACTATTTTTTTTTTACATTTGCATACAGTTGTTGTAAGCACAAAAAAAAGCAGCTTGTACTGTTTAGGTCTTTTGATTAGTTTACCATATAAAGTAGAGCCAGGTGGAAAGTTCATTGCACGATGCAGCTTTTATTTTGTTTTTGAAAAAAAGACTTCGCTTGGGCTTACTTCGTCGGCTGTCTCGGAAAGGCAAAAAATGTGAATCACCTGGCGTTGTGTACCCCGAGTGACAATGTTTTCCGATTCCCGAATAAAATATTATTTAATTGTACATTAATGTTTTAATAGGAAATATAAAGGTGATTTTTTTTTACTTAATTTCTAATATAAAGCGTCCGTTTTAAAAATGTTAGAAGAGTAAACACAAAGAGCGTTTGAACAGAAGAAAACATATTGTTATTGTTGTTTTAATCTCATGTTTACATACGCCCACATAATGATACGAGGGCAGTAAGGCAACGGAGAATCAGGAAAAAACAAATATATTGAAGTAAATATTATAATCTTTAACATTAAAATTACAATTTCATAAATTTTATAGGAAGTGTAGCCAGCAGATGTGACCAACATGTGCAGCGTTGCGCGTGCCGACAGCAGCAGCTGTGCAACACTTTTTTTTATTAACTTTACCTGAGTATTATCTTGATGGTTTTTGTATTTATATATAAATTATCTTGTTTTTTTTTTTAATTAAAAATGTCACAATGCAGCCAAAAATAGCTCGTATTTACCATTCTTATCTTCGTATGATAAGTAAATACTAAATATAACATTTATGTATGCTATACAAACAAACAACAATATCTTTAAGCTACGCAACTTACATGTGTATAATGTGTATCTATCTATAAAAGAGCTTCAGATAAATCACAAAAATATGACACTTAAAACATTCATACTTCCAAAAACAGATTTATAGAAAAATTGAGTCACGGATATAATTTCTTGTAATACTTACTTATGAAAGATACTAGCGCTGCTTTAGCAGTTAGAAATTAGTGACTAGATGCTTCGTCTACGGGATTATTGAGTTAGTATACCAGTATTTCTTTTTATAGTTTAGTTTACCAGTATTTTCAGGTAATTAAGGCATGTTTGTCTTATATTTTGCTATTCTGAGAATGTACAGGTACAAATTTAAAGTCAAATTCAAGGTTAGGTTGATTATTTTGTGTTCTACCCGACATAATTTGAAACAATGACTATTTAATGTCATATTTATGATGTTGTTATAGGAACGTGCCATCTGTTATCTACTATGTGTGTAACTTATTTAATGTCAGAAGTGATTGGTTTACCCCGAATTGATAATTAGCTAATAATGATGACAATAAGTTCTTAACATGAGTGAACAGTGTTCATTTCAATATTTTATCCTAAAGACAAATTTTGTTTATTTCCTTTAGGACAAAACAATACATGAAAAGTAAAGAAAGTATGCAAATAGTAATCTTAGTAATGTATTTGCATCGGAACGGAAGGCGTTACGCTCCCGCTGCACATCTTAATGTTATTGATTTTGTTCCCGTCCGCTCAAATTCTACCCTCTCCGCCCTTGTCCCCTGTACTTCCCCTCTATAGCCATAACACGCTGCGTCAGTACGACCCCACGCCCGCCCTCAAACTTTCAAAACATAGTCACGTGGGCTGTATTTTTGTATAATATTCTGTTATATATATTTCGTATCTATTTTACATTAATATTTATGCATACTTTTAAATATTTACATTAAAAGAGACAAAATCTTTATAACAAAATTAAATTTAAATAATAATAAATTTTTTGGAGAAACTTTTTCATCTTTAATAATATCAAGAATATATCCTAAAAGTACAAACATAACTAATGTTAAAAGAAAGCACAGAGCCAGTACATACGCTATGGCTATAATGCAGCATGCTTAGCATCCACGACACGAGGCAGTTCCGAGGGGGTGGCTGACGGAGGCGGCGGCGGGAGCGCCCGGCGAGGGGGAGCTCCACTTTACACCAACAAACGGTGCGCCGTACGTACCCGCGACCGTGCGATTATTCCGTCTACTGAGCGGAGGACGTAGTCAATGCCTTGCCTGCATCAAGCGCCGTGTTTGTAACTACTTTAGTCTGCAACGCGCTGTCGAATCGTTCGGTCGTGGTCACGCGCGCTCAACTGAATAGTCGATTAATATTTATTATTACAATTATACTATAATAAATTATACTTCTAGTTAAATTTTGTTGCATTCCTTAGTAAAATTTATCGTATTGAATTTCTCGCGTAAGTTAAGTGTTTGTAACGTGTAGTTTAAATTTTTAATATTAAGCTTCATGAACTGTGATCGTGTTTTGGACAATTTTGAACATTTCTAAAGGAGTGAGATACAACGTATGCGAAGTATAGAAATGAGCGGATTGACCATCAGAGTTAAAAGGGGATCGAGGGGTAGTGCAACACTTCTCGAGGCAGCTAACAGGATTCTGAAACTTCTTGGCGTCAGCTCCACGAAGCGCGGGAAACAGCCCTCATCAAAATCAAAGGTACGGTCACCGGGCCCTTTCACTGTTGTTAGTGATTATTTTATAAATACATTTAGTCAGACTGTAACTGTACCTACATATATGACATTTAAGAAACTGTAATTAATAGAATTTGTATAAATTCCTTGAAATATGTCATATTAAAAGCGTTTCACAGCAAAAATACATATCATCCTACTTTAGTTGATGTTGGCTTTTGAGATATAAAGATTATATTTTTTTGGCTAAGAAACATGAGTTAAAAACTTTAACATCCACACTGGCATAAACAAAACATAGTAAATATGTTACAACACGTGGCATATTTGTGGCGAAAGATTGTTGATAAACTTTCGCTGCATCGAGTGTGCACTTTCGCTCGATATTTTTCTATGTGCAAAACGTAGTCGCCGCTCGTAGCACCGCCGGACGCGACGAGCGCGCCGCGTATGACGGCGGGCGCGGCGCGGCGCTGACACGACGCTTGTTTGTTCACGCGCAGTCGGCGTGACCATCTTGTTTACCACTACGGACGATTCACGATTCGCATTCATCACTCCTTGTAACTGCCCACTACGAAACTTATGTTCACCATTTCGCAAGTTTCGCCGTTGTCTATCTCATGTGACATTTACATCACTAACCATTTATAATTTATCAACACTTGAAAATAGAATATCGCTTGTATTTTTAAATGTGTTACCGTAGTATTTTGTGTAACATTTTGTTATGGCATCGATCTGACCGTATTTATTTATAATACAACTACATAATCTCCCTTTTTTTTTTAATTAACCAAAACTGAAAGTACTGACAAACTTTTTGTGTGTAATGATAACTCATTCACTCTCACTTGTCCATTAGTTGGTTTATAGTTTTAGAAAAATTAAAATATTAGCGGTGAGGTGGAAAATGGTCGACAGGATGGAATTTTAAAGAATTTAAATAATATAAATTGTCAATAACAACAATTAATACGGAAAAAATAGTCTATAAGTAGATATAAAAATCACATGACCTAAGCATTCTTGTTTTTATTTAAAATTCGCAATTCATAAACATCTCGCTCATATCTAATTATTATTAAGTTTACTGTTTATACATGTTCATACAGAGATAGCACTTTGTTTTTATACTATCATTCATGGAATGCGTGTTTACGATGTCTTGAATATGTTAGTTGAATTTTTGCCGCTACTGATAAACGTAGGCTGTTAATCGTCAACTATACTTACAGTTTGTTGCGTAGTTTTATTGTAATTTTTACCATTAAGCTTACTTTCAAAAGACAATCTTATTACCCACGCGTGAACCGCATGTGACATGTGAAAGAGAGAATTGTTTGATGAATGTGTTCGTAGGTGCGGTCATCGACGTAGAGGGTCTCGGTAGTGGGGATCGAGGTCGGGTACGGAGTAGTGTGCGCGAGCCGCGGAATGCGTTGCGACTTGCGGTGGGAATGCGCTCGGAGTACCGTTGTGGCGGAATGCGAGACCCACTTGCGGTCTACATGGACCAACTTCACTTATTTTAGTGACTCATGCGGCACATAGATTGAATTCGTTGTTTTTCAACGCATAGCGTCTAAACTTCTTATTTAGACGAATTGTCATTATAGTATTTAGTCTTCGATTCAGGAATTCTAGGAAATATATTTTTTTATACTCCACATTTAAGAATATCAGCATACATCAATATACGTAGATTTTTGTTATAAATGATCATTAACTTTAGGAACGCGACACTATATAGTTTGATGTTTGATGACATTTGTTGCGTAAGCCGTCACTCCCTAATTTCAATATGATTTGTCTATCCTGGTGATCTAAATAGATACATTGTTTTTATTACGCCTCCGTAAGCAAATGAACAAAAAACTTGGGCCGCAAACTTTAGAAATTGGATCATCGAACTGTTGGTGAGGCCAATGAACGTGGCGGCGTTTCGAATACATCAGACGTTTAGTTGTAAACTCAACTCTTAACGTGGTGGTGTGTCTTTTTGCACAAATTTCGGAATTGCAAAATTGTTTTTATTGGATTAATTTATGATTAAAGGAAAATGTATAGTGATATCGTGGTAACAGGTGTGTTACTTCAATGTTAAACGTGAAATAAAAACTTCTTGTCACTTTGTTTTTTATCGTTCGCTATCTGTCATTATATAACAACAACTTTTTCTCTTTATTAAACACTGAACACTTACCATGAAAACAAAAAAGTATTTACGTACTTTAAATCTTATTTTTATTTGAATTTTTGTAATGTGTCAAGTTACCGTCAAGAATTTATCTGTTGTTGGCTTTTATGGTAATAATAATTTTTCTTCCGTTGTTACAGCCAAACGGCAAGACCACAACTGAAGTACGGGCACCAATAGCGACGTCAGAGTCTACAACCGAATCACCAGTAAAAATGCAGGCATCTCAAGCAGCAGCCGCGCCTGTTCCTACACCGACGTCGACACATTCGTCAAGTCAATCTTACCGACACACAAAACGCACCGCTAAAGATTATATATTTGGAAAGTTGATCGGTGACGGTTGTTATAGCACAGTATTTTTGGCTAAAGATATTCACACTGGCAAAGAATATGCAAGTAAGTATCTATAATATTACATTTACCTTCGAGATAACACACAAACGTGTGCTTATTAGCGACTTGTCGTATACATTCAATAATAAAATGTTTTTTTTTTTCAGTTAAAGTATGTGAGAAGAGTCATATCGTGCGCCATCAAAAAGTACAGTATATTAAACGTGAAAAAGATGCTCTTAACATGCTTTTTAATGTCCCGCATGGGTTTGTAAAACTTTACTGCACATTTCAAGATGAAGAGCGACTGTATTTCGTGCTGTCTTATGCTAAGAATGGAGAATTATTACATTATATTAACAAAGTAGGCTCCTTTGAACTAAATGTAGCGAAATATTATGCTGCTGAGTTATTATTAGCTTTAGAAAATATGCACGCTAAAGGGATAATTCACCGTGACCTTAAACCAGAAAATATTTTACTAGATGAAAATATGCATTTACAAATTGCCGATTTCGGAACAGTTAAAATTCTAGAGCCCGAAAAAATTAGATCTTCAACACCAACCGTGACTGAAGACCAAGATTCTTCATCAAACGTTAGATCTAGAAAAATAAGTTTTGTTGGAACGGCACAATACGTCAGCCCGGATCTATTGCAAAATCGTGTAGACACGCGTGCCTCAGATTTGTGGGCCTTGGGCTGCATTATTTATCAAATGATATCTGGTTTACCCCCTTTTCGGGCGTCAACAGAATTTCTCACCTTTCAAAAAATTCTCAAAATGGAATATGAATTTCCGGAAGGCTTCCCTGCTGATGCTAAGGATTTAGTTGAAAAGCTTTTAGTTTTAGACCACACTAAGAGGCTCGGATCAAATGACAAGGGTGATACATATGAAAGTATCCGTCAGCATCCATTCTTTGAAGGAATCGATTGGGAAAATATTTGGGAACAAACTCCACCTAAAATAAGCCCTTATTTACCCGGAGGATCCTTTGAAGAAGAATACACAGTACCTGATCACTTAGAACCAGGACTAGGCGGTAGACAAATACTACGCTTATGGGAATTCGATCTATCTACGTCGAGAGGTAAGGAATTTTGTTTTTTACATAATTTTTAATTCAAGTAATAAACATCCTATATTATTAACTTTTGCTGTATATTCAAGGTAAAATAATCTTTTAAAGAGTAAACTAATTTGATATAGATACGATGTTTAAATACTGAACAAGACTTGCAGTTCATTGAAGCGACGAGTAAGAGGATCGTTCATGACCTAAATTCTTTGCAAAATGCTCATGTTTATAAATGAGTCGGGCCTGATAATAGCAATATGGTTTTCCGTTTCCACTTAATGGTCAAATTCACGCCCACATTGATTTCATTGATAGTTAGTAAATGCAACAGAAATAAACATTATTCATACACCTACGTTTTAATAAGTTGTAAGATATCATAATACAATCTGTGCAGATTGCATACAGATCGACGCGTCATCGCCAGCCAGCATTGTTAGGTCGAAACGGACATCCTTATGTTCTCGATTTATGTTTGTACTGTGTAGGCATGACGTCATTTCCCGCACAACAGCCCTACATTCTCAGTTGCGAGTTGCGACATTATTGAATGACTCCTCACGGCCCTCTTTATTAATGATCTTAATAAACAGCTGAGTTCGTTTTGTTACATGTGTAGACAATGACTAAATGGAAAAATTTTTTTTGTCATCCTTTAATAATTAATCTTTCTCGTACGTAGTGTTTGTAAGAGTAAATTTAAACACTATTAATGGAAGATTCCCTTTTTATTACAGGAATTCTAAATATCAGTCCCGAAGAAAAGCGGCGTCGTCTCGAAGTTCAGTCCCGTGAAAACAGATGGCATCAATTCGTGGACGGAGAACTCATATTGAAACAAGGACTTGTAGAAAAACGAAAAGGATTGTTCGCGAGACGCCGAATGTTGCTGTTGACGACAGGCCCGCGACTCTTCTACGTGGACCCCGTCAACATGGTGCTAAAGGGAGAGATACCTTGGTCACCAGAATTGCGTGTCGAAGCAAAGAACTTTAGAATATTTTTAGTGTACACGGTAAGAATTACTATAATTTATTTATATTCTGTTTTTTTGTCTTTTCCCCTTTTTTCTGTGATGTCATTAATTTAAATACAAGACAACTAATAATTCGACTCCCACTCGGGGATGATGAATTTTTTTTTTCACTCCATTCCGCCACTTATAACTCAATGTCTCGTAAATTGTGCGGAAAGTGTGAAACGGAATATCTTAAGACTAAGCTCCTAAATGCAGGATATAGTTTGAATAGTTAAGAATAGTTTTGAATATAACGTAAGATGTTAATGATATAATTGTTGTTGCAGCCAAATCGTACATACTACCTGGAG
>DWAO01001227.1:0-19978 GCA_018230605.1 Heliconius congener
TTTCAATATTGGTTTGTCATCTTCGACCATTTCTAAAATAACAACATTATTTATTTATTTTAGAACGTTTATGATAAATTGAACGTAGCGGGATTTGAAGCCACACGTTTTAGAACATGTTCTGAACGTTTCAATTAGTGGTTAAAGCGCTTGGATTTATTGGTTTCCAAGAGGCGGATTCGAGACCCGCTGCGTCAAAATTTTATACTAGATGTTTTATTTTTCTAAAATGTTTTATTTCCTTAAATGTGTTAAAATATCATATTTATTTTTATTTAGCAAATCGAACTGATAACTATGCTATTACAATAAATGATAACTAACGGCCTTACAAAGGCGTTAATGTAAATTAAATATTAATTATTATAATGTAAATAAAACTATATTATTGTTTTGATTATACAAAAAAATACCCAATGCTGCTTGTCCATCCTGATATTTTAGAAGGGCATTTAGTGCCTTCGTTACTTTTTTGCTCACGGCCGGATCCTCGTCGAATATATACTCAAGAAGTGATTCTAAGACCATATTAGCGAAATATTGTTTCGGATTCAAATCAATAATTCTCATTGTATCTGCGGGTGGAACAGTCACCAGAGTTTTCATATCATAACTACAAATTTCTGCCAAACAGTTGCAGGCTTCTATAATGATCTAAAATAAAAAATAATAAATAAATAATATAAAAATAGCAATTGAACATACTTATAGCGATAAAGGCAACGGCGCAGCGGGACAGCGTCAAACGCCATGCTTGTAGATTTTATAACATTTCTCAGCGCTGCGTTAAATATTACCACTCAAAACGCAGTATCTCGGAATGTCTTCTCTTTGCGCCGCTGTCTGCCTACCTCGCCTACTCCCTGCCTACGCTGCTATATGCGGAATACACGAAGCTAGAAGTAATGATATCCAAAATGAGAAATTACCTTTTCATCAGTATTGCTTTTTAAAATATTGGTTAAGCTGAAGACAATTTTATGTACCAAACTTTTTCTGCAATACTCCGAAAATCCTTTACTATTTATATCCGCGTAAAGTTCTTTTATGAATGGTTTATTCTCTCTAAGGAGTTGGCACATACTAGTGACAGTATTGTAGCTGAAATATATAAGCAAAGATCTTTTAATGTGCTATCTATACAGGGAAGATATATATTCTCAATTTTTTTTCTTATATATATGTATATATAGCTGATGGACTCCAAACCGAGGATCAGAGGATTTATTTGCGTTCAATAATTTAAAGCAAATTTTGATAAGTTATAAATTATAAGTTTAAGTTAATAAGGAATAAAAAACCTAAGATTTACAATACATTACAATACACACCTTGCATTGGTTAAGTTTAAAGAAAACATTTCAAGCCTATTTAGAAAAACAGATTTCGTAACTTTGCTTTCTGTTTTATGATTAGCCATCAAATTAATACAATCAACGACATCGACACTATCTTCCATATTTATATATTCCTTTATATCTTTTGTTAGATATTTCAACAAAGTATTACATTCGAAACCATGTCCTTCTTCCTTTTTTGTGTTTAAAACAGAAACGATTTTGGCAATTCTTGATTTTTCTATATTCTCTAAACATTTTGGAGAAACGTTCATAATTTTTAAAATAATTATTTGTAAACTTTTAACGAAGATGTCAATTTCTTTTTTAATGTTTGAATTTCTTATTGCAGACGTGAAGCTTGTAATTAAATAGTTACAGAATAGTGCATCAGACAAATTTCCTAATGGGATATTTTCCACAAAAGACAAGTACGCATACAGATTGGATACTTTAAAGTCGAAATTTTTTTCATTCAATACTCTGTCCCATAACTTAAACAGAATGCTTAGAAGTAATATTGGTTGGTTCTTGCAGAGGTATGGCATTATGTTTTCATCGATGAGCTCCTGAAAGCACGTTTTTTTATATGTAAAGATTATCATATTATCAGTTACAGTATTTAAAGAGATACGCATAAAATTACACTTACGCTAAAATATCTAAGAATAGCACTAAAAGTGCGCTTAGAGTATTTGTATGAGATTGGTTTACATTGAAGACACAAACTAAATAGTGCCGAAGCTTCTTCAATGTCTTCCACATGTGTAGCAGTTAAGTATAAGATTTCTCCTAGATTCTCTACAAATAAATGACTCCATTTGTCATGATTTAATATATCTCTTGTTGATTGAAATATTTTTATTGCATTTTCTGTTAAATACACACTTTCTAATTTATATTTATCGGCCGCCACGTACGGAAGACATAAAGATATTAAATTACAGAAACAAATCTGAAAAATTAATTGTCATTATTACTTATTCAAATACTACTCAATAATCATATGTTTAATATAGACATTACAAGTACTTGCTACTAAGACGAACCTCTAAAATTTCTTCATTCGATTTCTTAGTTTGTGTTTTCAAATACTTCAGAACGGCACTATCGGTCACAACACCGTTACTCCTCCATACAATATCAGTAGAAGCAAGCCATTTCATATGTGCCTCAACAAAATCGTCCAGATGTTTCAATCCAAATAAATAAAAAGGAATGTTTTCAAACGTTTTCCCTTTTTCATACCAATAGTATAATATTCTTAACATATTATTGTTCATGTAAATATTAACTGTTGAAGATGTAACAGCTTGCGTCAGAATGTTCAATACTTTTTTTACTATACATTTGTCCATTAATTTTTCATTTTCAAATAATATCACTTTGAACACGATGTCATGAATATAAAACGTTTTCGTTATTCCCAATACATAAAAACAACGTAAAACTGTAAGGGCTCTGTTTATTGATTCATCTCTAAGAACAGTTTCTGTTTGATTAGGAATCTGTTAGAAAAAAATATTATTCAGTCATAAAGATGAAGCCATAAGCCATATTATAATAAATTATTTTAGCAAAAAAAACCGACAAAAAAACCTACTTCAAACAATGAAACAAAAAAGTAAAAAAAAAATTGACATAAAGAAAAACATATTTTGTTTTTGTTAAACAAAAATAATTTTTAAAAGATTCTATAATTTTGAAGTTGGTGTCACGCTTATGCTACAACCTTACTTCTCGGCGCTAACTTCAAAATTATAAAGTTTTTTTTAAATTATTTTTGTTCTAAGAGTCATTGGAATCAGTTGGGTTGATATTGAGTTATTCATTCGTTAACATACCTAAAGCAAATTAGAAATTTATATGATTTTCTCATAGATACCCTTTTCAGAAATGGAAAAAAATGGGACCATACGGGAAGTACTGTCAAATCAAGCACAGATTTCAAATAAAAAAAATCATCAAAATCGGTTCACGCAGTCAAAAGTTCTGAGATAACAAATATAAAAGAAATTAAATACAGTCGAGTTGATAACCTCCTTTTTCTTACAGAAGTCAGTTAAAAATTAAATAATTCAAAGGTTGTAAAGAATAGAAAATATATAGATATAATATATACAAATCTTTAAAAAAATATTAGTCTAAGGGTTTCGTAATATTACATTAAGACACCTCGACTTTACATGACTTGACATACGTACACGGTATTTTTTTTTATATACGTTCACACTATATTCCACATATACCAGGGTAGACAGACGGAACCTGGGAACCTAGTGTTAAGACATTCCGTTTGCATTAAGTCACTTCCGTTCCCCACTTTCCACCGAATTCTGGATACATTACGTGTTGAGTCGCGGAACTCAACGCCGCAGTATGTTACTTATATATTAGCTTAAATACGAAGCTTTTAGAGGAGCACAAGTATACAACATTTTAAATCTGTATAGCTATTGCCATAAAGAATCATTCTGAACTCTCGCGTTCTATTGTTATTAAATAATTTCCTAATTTAAAAAAGAAAAAAATTCACACTTCAATAATTGTCACGTGTATTTTTTTTTTAAATATAAAATTTTAAACGTATCGGGATTTGAACTCCCGCTTATTGGAAAATATCTAAGTGCACTGACTAGTAAGCCATATCATCTCATCGAGCTACCGACGACTTACTTATGTGGTGAGGTATTCCGCAACCCAAAGATAATAATATTTTTAAAGTCTTTTGACTTTTAAGGACTTTTATTTCTTACTTTCATTTTTAAAATGTTTTACGAGCTATCTGGCTTATTTTTACCATAAGTAATAAATTTGGTGACACTTACATCTACCATGAATATGTTAGAAAGACGATCTGATAAATATGTTATATCCTCTTCTCTTATTTCCTCACCCATAACAGTTAATAAGTAGCAGCAATATAGTCGTATGCAGTGATTGCTATCCATAATGGCGTTCATTAGAACTTCCTTAAAGCGATATTCTCTAAGTAACTCGTCATCTTTCTCTACGTTCAGTCTGATCACTTTCGCCAAACATTCATATACTAAGGCGGCAACATCCGGTGGCATTTTTGAGCATCTCCGTAAGTAACTGTTTATCATTATGAGACAATTATGTCGCATTACATCATCATTTTGCAACCAAATGGTGTCCATAAGTTTCAACAATATTTTAAGTAGACCACGAGTTACTGTTGGATTTCTGAACAGTTCTCTGCACATACCCTGCATTAATGTAAATACTGATTCTAAAACAGAATATATATTTATATAGTTTAATATTAGCAAACTTTACAAAAAAAACCTAATAGGAGATTAAATAAATAGATTTTACCTAATGTTGATGCTTCCATCATTCCATAATTCAATAAGCTAATGCATTTAAGGGCACATTCTACTTCAGCCTTCAAAGTGAAATTATACAGAGCTATATCTAAAATTCGTTTCACAAGCTCATCAGTATATTCACTACGTTTTCTACAATAAGCTGAAAGTAAAAATATGCAATTCTGTTTTAGACCGATTGTATGAAATTCTATATCATCTTCATAGTAATCGCCATCCTCGGGTGTAATATCTTGTATAATGATTTCATAAATACAATGAATTAATTCTGTGTCCAGGTCTTGCCTTATTGCCATATTCAGAAAATCATGATACTCGTTTAATAGAATATTTTGTACTGCCTTCAAAATGGCTATTTTGTCCCTTACTTGTGTATTGGATTTTAAAATGTCTTTAATACATTTGTATACTTTTCTCATTGTACTAAAGCACTCTGTATATAACGACATAGCTTTAATTTCATTGCTTGTTTTTAAATGATAACCAAGAAGTGAATCAAATAATGCTAAAATTACAGGAATATATTTTATGTAATCAATGATTTTTATATCATTTTTCATCAAATCCACGGTACTGTTAGATAAATTTTGCTCTAAATAAGTGAAAATTGCGACTTTCATTTCATTATTCATCTCAAATAGTTCAATCATGTCTTCTTTAGGAGCTGCAGGATCTTGTATATCATATTCAAATTCACTATACAAGATGCTAGTGTTCATGGACAAAAATATTGCATTGTATACATTATTATCCTCTGGAGTACTTATGATAGCAATTTTTGATGAAAAATTTTCATTACATGAAAGCCTCATTAGAAATTCAGCGACAACTTCGCCATCTAATATAAACATATTAGCCTGCGTCAACCAAGCAAAAAATTTTAGCCTCATATTCATGTGGCACAATTTTTTGTAAAATTTGTTATATAAGAGGTTCAATGTAATTAAAGTGTGATCATTTACAGGCAGGGCTTTTTCAATGTATGACGTTAGCAGAGGCTCCACACTGTGATATTTGAGAGGAATTACATTTAAAATGATTTGCAAAATGGTATGTATAGTGCTGTGTGCACAGTTAGCTACAGTGGCGTTTCTGAAATAAAAAATGGGATAACGCTCAATAATGTTTAATTTTTTTTATCTAATTTAAGTTTAATATCATTTTTTTGCATGTAGCTAAGTTCTAACCTTACACACACATTCCAAAAGGAAATAAAAATGTGACTAGCGTCCATGTATTCTGGAAGAGCTGTTATTTTTTCGATTACGAGACAGGTTAGATCTTTCATGCAATCCCAATTTATGTTTTTATCATTAACAGTAATAATTGTTTCTATGATACTCAAAATCAATTTATATTCTTCATATGAAATTGAAGAGTGGTAATATTTTACATACATAAACACAATAGCAATCCTGCAATAAAGTGTAACATTAAAGTTCTAAAATTGTTATTTTACTTACTAGTGTCTGACTTATTACATATTATCTTATCTAGGGTAGAGTATTATCATTTATATTATTTTCCTACCAATAAATAAAAATAATTAAAATTAACGAATATTTAGACACTGTCTCGAACGGCGCTGAATTCATATGTTAACGTAATATCTTGCATTATATGCAGGTTGGCGAAAATATAAGAACAGTGATTATATTTTATAATTCAGGAATAACTTGGTAAGAACTTACCACGGATCACAATTAGCGCGTAGTTCGTCGAGTAAATCAGAGAAACATTTATGTTTGCTAAATGATATTTTTAGTTTTTTAACTGAAGTACCTACTTCTTCACTTTCATTTGTTACCATATTGAAACTCTAAAATGGACAAATAATTATATACATTATAAGTGTATTATGAACAATTTAAAAATAGAAGTCGTCGTGGCACAAGAGCACAGCATTGG
Source organism: Heliconius congener (assembly GCA_018230605.1). NCBI lineage: Eukaryota > Metazoa > Arthropoda > Insecta > Lepidoptera > Nymphalidae > Heliconius > Heliconius congener. The sequence continues at coordinate 6,596 of DWAO01001227.1, forward strand.
AACTTCAAACTTCATGAGCATATGACTGAAAACGCAAAAGGTTGTGGATTCGATTTCCACTCAGGGGAATTACTTACTTTCATTGTTTAAATCTAATAACAAGACCATTCACAACGTTAAATAGGCGAAAAGTGGGGAATAAAATCTCTTACATGACACTAGTTCCTGCAGCTGACAAAATAACCAAATTAATTATATCTACTATATTACCCTATAAAATGCCGATGCCGCAACATAATTGAATTCATTACACTCTATCAAATTCTCCTTTTGCTTCTGTTGTCTTTGTATGGCGTTGATTTCCATACAAACAATTTCTAATATACTGTGAAGATGCCGATTCCATGTTTCTACACTGCCTGCTAAAGTCCCATCTACATTTTTATTGCTTTCTATTGGATGATGTATTACAATTGTCATTTTGAACAGTTTAAATAGTAGAATCTGAAATTAAATATCAACAATCCTATGAAGTAATTTTCCACAAATTTAATGTATGTAAGAGTATGTAGTATGACATATACCTTCTTTTTATTACCCATGCTCCCTTCATAAAATTTAAACATAATTGGCAGCTGTGACTTGCAGAACTTGCATATTGTTAAACGACTTTCAACATGTAGCTTTGTATAAAAGAAAAAATTATCTATTAAATTATTATTTCCATATTCTATTATATAAACTATAAAAAATACTTACTGAATTAATCAATAATATTGTAATCTCTATAATAAATTCTTGAACTTTTTTGTCCATGTGCACTTTCATAAAATATTTTTTGATTCTTGGTAAGGCATCTCGTAGTGAGATTGCAAATTGGCAGTAAGAACAAGCATTTTTTATAATAAGCCGAAGGAGCTTTATTTTGACTAATTCATCTAATAATGAATATTCAGTGACACATGCAGTCATTGATATGTCCAGTAAACCTTTAAAAATATACCAAAACATTATAAATTAGTTTGATGAATATACATATACACATATCAAACTATGAATCTAACTATTTCATAAAGCTATAAAAAAAGTTTATTATAATTCATATCAATTTTATTGTATGTAATATGGAATGTCATATTTTAGAATAGTCATATTTAAATTAATATTAGCATATTTGATATTTATTGTCATGTTGTTGAGTTACATTGCAACACTTAAAACATAGTAATGTATAAAGTATTGGCCCTATTACATAAAAACAATTTTTATAAATTATATACATATATTTTATAAGGCTGTTATGACAGCAGAACACAACTGACTGTAATTTGTAGGGTTGTATGTTGAATTCCCACTTGGGAGAATGAATTATTTTTATGTTTTTAATTATTTGCTCTAGTAAAAAGACAAAGCATGGCTTTGGGTTCTAGCATTCAAAATTCAATATTTCGAAAATTTATTTAAGAATAGTATCTTTCTGTCTAAGTTGCTATATGCCTGCAGTGTGGTGCAAAAAAAATAAATATCTTACTGTCCCATGTAGATGGTGTTATGTAGCCCAAGTAATTTTCATTTGGCAAAATATATTTGTATAGTAAATTTAAATATGCATCTCCAATAGCCTTTGTTAAACGAATATCGTTTAGTATATTTAAACAAGCATCAGTTATTTTTTCACATTTAATATATGCATGACCTGAAAAATCATATAAAATGAGTAAATTATACACAAGCATGTTTATATAACATTATATTGTATATAAATTTCACAATCAGGAAAAATCTTTAGATTACTTTATATTTTATAACCAATATTTGCATTTTTACATTTTAAATATGATATAGATAAAGCAGGATGCAGAGTGAATCTAATCTCAAGACACTCCATTTCACTTTCTGGGTGAATTAGAAACATAGAATGTGTGAATAGTGAAACTTAATCCACTCTCTAAACAGATCTTACTCAGACAAAATTCAACATCAGATTCTTATACACGAATAACTTATAACATATCTTTACAACATATCTTAAGATAATCTTGAAATAAATTGAAAATATGATAATGCAAGATTCATTTTAGCCCCCTAAATATAGATTTGTAAATATAGGTACTACAGATGATCTACTTTGAACCTTAATATATACCAGACACAAGTTGTGGTGCGGGGGCTCAAAGAGTGACTGTAAATGGAACAGGTTGTGGATTCCGAACTGAGGAAATTAAATATTTCATATTTTCATTTCTTTGCTCTGGATTTGAGTCAAAACATAGCATTGAGTTCCACCGCTTACCCTGTAATGCCCAGAATTCGGTGGATAGTTGAGAGCAGAGGATCTTACCACTGGTTTCCTTCTTCCTACTCTGCATATATACAGGGTACAGCATAAAAAAAGATATATATACCCATATCAAATAAAATATGCTCAAAGATTAATTACCTTTGTTAGCACATGCCACACACAAATGCAAAAGATTTGTGCAAAGTGGTGCAGTAACACTTTTGAAAGTTTTAGAAGCCTCATATTTTTCAGTTTCCTTGCAAAGGTGAAGAAAGATTTAATACTTTTGTTAGAAAATATAAATAAATTGTACAAAAACAAATACACTCATAAAAAATAACCTTCATTATGTAGTCATTAATATGATCAAACACATGATTCCATGTATATCCAGACTTCTTTAAAGTATTTTTTGTGAGTAATGATGGTATAGCATTTCTACTGAGGAATTCTTTTAATGTTTCAGCATTTTTCTTTCTTTCATTTGCTCGTACAGATGTTAATCCGGAACATACTTCTTTAACTGATTCTTCAGTCATTTTGTAAGTTCAATATTTGCATTGGATATTCAACTAGTACTTTTATAAAGAGCGTACCTATCACAATATTAAAAATTATTCGTTATTACACATTCTTTTATATAATAAATATTATATTAAAATTCTACTTATTTCAGGTTTCTTAAAGTTCTTTTTATTAATTATTATTAACTTGTATATTTTGAATAAATTTATAACTTGTTAAAGTTTATTTTGTTAATTTCATGAATAAAACTACAGTTTTTACATTGAAGCTTATACAATAAAAAGAAAACTAATTATAAGTTTATTTTCGCAAATCGACAATATGAATTATCAATTAACATTTTGTGTTGATATTCATTAGGTATTAAATAGTGTGATGATAAGAATTGTAATCTCTCATAGGATGTTAAACGTAAATAACATTTCAAATACAAAGTGACATATGACAGCAATAAAAGCTGCGTTGAAATCGTCTTAACAAAATAAAAGTTCATAGACCCTAATACATTCAGTACGGTAATCAGAACAAAAATGTTACAAGGTACGTTATCCTATCATATTAATACCTAATAATAATATTCGGTAACTTCGTAGTATGTATTTTTGATTTAGAGTTATTTTATCATTTACTCTACTCATTTACGCTACTTTTAGTATTGCATCGCATGTTTATTACATCATTTCATTTATTGTTAGCAGTAATTGTAGACTATTTAAGTATACCGTCTTAAAGACTATTGTATTTTAAAAAAACTTCTTAAAATATTTGTTGTAAGACGATATTACGATTTTGGTGTAAGAAACAGTTTGCGCAGTTTACTACATATACTTGTCATGTTAATTTTATATTTTAATAAGCATTGACAACAAATTATTTTAAGATATTAATTTTTATTCGAAAATATAAACACGATGATAATTATTTTGACGAACGTCTTATTCAACAAATATTGTATCACGAGCGCTTGCATATAAAAGTCTAACAGAATCACAATAGCCCACACCTTTTCGTTGACTACTAACTACAACATACGGATCGCCCGCACGTATCACTCTTTTTGCTTTACAATAGTCTAAAGCAGAGTTTATTCGAGATTCTACTTCTTGCATCCAAATATGTTTTGGTGTTTCAAAATAATGCATTGCCCGGACACCTCTCCAAAAACGTAATTGCCGAGCAGTGTAACAAGATCTCGTTACTGCAATGATAGGGCAGCTTGGCTTAGCATGTGAAAGTATTTTTGCTGTGCGTCCAGAATTAGTTAAGCAAATAATAGCAGCAGCACTAGATCGCGTTGATAGTTCAACTGCGCTTACACATACTGCTTTCGAAGGTTCGTCCAGCTTATTTTGCATAAGTTCTATATTTCCATAAGTTTTTGGTTGCCATATAATGCGTTCAGCCTGTCTACAAATTACAGCTGCTGCTGCTATACAATGCTCAGCCATACGTACTGTGTCAAACGAAGGTGAAAATTTCTTTAAAGGGGAATCATAATGAATTTCCAAAGACAGTACATCTGCACCATCTAAAACAAGATTTGCTATATCTGTTACGCAAAGTGTAGGAATTTGTTCATTTATCACAGCTTTACATATACAAGGTTTCCCATAATTATTACATTTCGCCAAAATAACTTTTTCTGCTATAAATATTTTCTCTACCGGTAAGTCAGTACTCAATACGCATCTATCAATATAAATTCCATCTGCTTCAACCAATAATTGATCAATATTGTCCAACCCTAATATGGTGTCTATACATGCAAAAACGAGTATGTGCTTGCCCTTTTCAGAAAGGATATATCGTACCTGACGAACATCTTGAAAATTTTGTGCATTTGGTACTAAAACTCCATCAATATCAGCAGCCATTGCCCATGCTATTTGATCTTCCATATATTCAAAAGGTTGTTGCGATGAGTCACATGAAATTGACTCTAAGTTATCTTGTATTTTTTTATCAGAATTCTCAACTTCATGGGGTACTTTTGATATTCTAACTGGCATTTTTGCACCAATTATACCGCCGGTTATAATTTTGCATTCAATAGAATCATCTCCAACCTCAGATACAGATAGTTTAACTTTTCCAGTTGTTAAACTATCTATATAAATAAAGTCTCCACTTTGTACATTTGTTAAATGATCGTATCCAATAAAAATACAACTGCTCGTTCCACATTCACGCCAACTTGCATCTGTAGTTAGTCTAATATTATCATTTTGCGAAAGCTCAACCATCGTACGTGAACCACCTTTAAGCTCACCAGTTACAATGTCAGGACCCCTAACGTCAACCAATAGAGCCAAAGGGTAAATGTAATCCAGCTCTGCACTGTAATTAAAAACGGCTTGCCTTATATTTTGAATCAACTGTGCACATGCGTCAGGGTCTAAGTCTCGTAAATTTAAAAGAGCTATCGTCATACCAGACGCAATAAGCTTTTGTATTATTGTAGGATCTTGATTTTTCATACCAATTTCACACATTAAGCCCGTTTGAAGCTCTTCACAAGGATTTTGGTGAACATTTAAGTTACAATAGTGTTTTAATTGAGAAGATTCAAGTGGGGGTTCTTTCTCTTTTAAACTAGGAATTGCTTCAATGGGAATATGCCAAGGAAGCGACATAATGTTAAAAATATTGAATACTAAGTAAAAATAAAATTTCAAAATTTTAAAACTGAGTATTATATTATTTTAAATGCAATTGTCAGTTAGTAGCAAAGAGTATATAATGATTGAATGATTTATTAAAAAATCCTTCTTATTGTAATTTTAAAGTGTTTACATTAATAACATTATGACAAACCGCGAAGGATTTAATCTATAGAAGAGATATAACAATTATGGGAGATCTTAACGCCTTCCAACCTGCAATCTATCTACAATTGATGGATATTTTAGTTTTGATCGTCATCATGTTATTGTCGAGGCACTCGTCCATCACATATCCAAAGGTAGGCTAGCATAATTACGTATAAAACTAAGTGTTGAGCACGTTTTAATTCCCTTTTTCAAAATTACTTATAACTACTTACATATTCATTTTTGTGATGGACATGAAAAAAATATAATATTTAAACATTTATTCCATTACATTATCAATTCATGTATTTAAAGAGATACCGCCAGGGAAAATGATAGAAATATTTACATAATAATTATTCCATTATTATATTATGCTATCCTTCTGCTTTTTAAGGAATATTAGTTTCATCCCACTAGTTTATGTATAACTTAATACAACCGGAAGTAAAACCCACATAGAGACCAATAGCGCTGAGGTACAATGTGTGACTGAAATCTACTGGTTGTGGGTTCGATCCGGGATTTTTTTATTTTAAAATAAATATCTTATCAGATACCAATTAGAAATATCCGAAATGAAATGTATTTTATAGATATAATAATACAATCGGATTACTATACACACTAAGTGAAAAAATTCCACCTTTTTTTTCATATGCACCAAATTAAGTATAAAAAAATATAAAAAGTTGGAGCATATTTTAATAACATTCTACCATCACGCTGGCCTTCGTTGATTTTCATTGCTAAGTGATTACATGTATTTTCATTTTCTAATATTAATTCATACTAGATATAAATCATAGACACCTTAAATTTTACTATAAACGTTTGTAACAAAAATGGGAAATTTAAATATATTTTTTAATAATTATATTATCTTTTATAAATAAATTTACAAATGTCTATGAATATGATTTATTTTTTACGAGAATATTTTAGTACGAGTATTCGTTTAATCAAAGTGAAGATAACACGCCGCGGATTGCGAAAAATTAAAAAAAATATGAACGAGGTTGCTTGACTGCGTGTCACGTTTGTTCTTTGGCAGAATAATAAAACGCGTTAATTTATTTTGTCAAACTTTCAATGAACTGTTATTGTCAAAAGTGGTGTTTGTATATTAAGTGTTCTATTGTGAAGGTTGTTAAAAAGTGGTCATGGTGTTTGGTACGAAATAACTTGTACCTACCTGCCGTTTGTACTGTGCGACCGTGAAGGTTGAGAATGTTACGTCATTTTAACATTGGTGTCTGATACGAACTTATTTATTTTCGTTGGAACTGTGTGAAAGTGATTTTTATAAGGAAATAAATCCGTATTGACAAAAAATTCTGTAAGTGTTTAATGTTTACTATATTTTAAAGCCCTTTTAGACCGGCTGCACGAAGATGCCGCCATGTTATTTAGTTTTGCTGTCAACTACGGATCACGGTTAGCCCTCATAAACCGATATCTTTGTTCTTAAAATACTATTCTTTAAAAATCATTACAATTCGAACAAGCTGATATCAGCTGATCGAACATAATAATTGTTTAACATGATCTAGCTTGGTTTTGTTTACTGTGTTTTATTGACTGTCAATGTAATGACGTCATAGTGCGAATTGTCCACTACTAATTAAATGTCTAAGAGATACCTCGTTATTTAAGGTGAAAATAATATGTATTAATCACCACTTCACCTTAAATGATCTTTAAAACTCCTAAGAACTAGATACACATTAAGTTATTTAAAAATAATATTTATTTTACTTACATATTCATTATGTTATGCCAAAGTTAATGAAACACATTAAATCGTAAATGATATGTAAAAAACAAAAGAAACTAAGCATTTTATCAACCTAAGGGTTTTAATATCTAACATTTGAAAGTTAAGATATTTATTATAAATAAAAACATAATTATTTAAGATTTATAGTTTGATAAATGTTTTGATAAGCTAGAAAAACATATATTCAACCTGCACATTATAATTATTGTGCAGAGCATTGGGAGTCACTTTAAATCTTATTTCTTATATGATTAACAGAAAGATAATTTGTATAAATGAATCTATAATGTCCTATTATAAGGTTTGAAATATGCATAAGACTAATATTTCAATAGCATCAATATATAAATTTATAATGAAATGAAAATGTTTACTTTTCGATTTCTTAATTATACTATTTATTCACTTACTACTTATATATAATTAGATAAATAGTAAATTTATTCAGTTATACAACTATTGATAATAATGTTTTTGTTATTTGGTGATGCATACACTTGTAAGAAAATTCCTTATTAGAATTTTTTAGCAAGAAACACATTTCAATCAAATAAGCAATTTGATCCTATTGAATTCTTTTGAGTAGATACAGAAAGGGATGGACATGGATGGTCACTCATTAATTGAGTCTTAAAGCTGAATAAAAGAATAAAATGGGAAAAAAATTAATTATTAAGTCACATATGAGTTGTTCGATACACTAATTAATCAACTCTACTTTTTTTTTATTTAAGTGTAAAAACACTTTCACTAGTATTGCAATAGTAGAAGCATGTATCTATGTGGCTCCCCCACAACTAAATAACATTTTTTTGGCTGCTGCATAACCAAAAAAATATTTCAGAGTACATTTTCATGAACACTATTGTAAATTAGCCTTATTATATTCATTTCAACTTAAATTATATGGGGAAATTTTACATATTATAAATCATTGTATCTCATAATTGCATTTTTGGAGGTTAGCAATTTGTGCGTTGAATAACCCACTTGATTTTTATTCTTATATTTTAAAATATCCTCAAGATTCTTAGTTAATATTAAAAATTAGATTAATAATTATTATGAAAATTGAAAGTTATTGTCTCTATGATTATAGAATGTCTTTCTGATCCGTAATACCTAATAGGTCATTTGCAATTACTACTAGAAAATTTTTTATGCATTCAGTTTTGACCATGAACAATGATCATAGTCTGGAGGACATTTTTTATATAAAAGTGTATAAAATTATATCTTTTGTTCTGATTCTATAAAACAAAGGTGATAATTGTGACAATAATAAAGTTTCATAAAGTATTTTTTTAGTAATTATTTGAAGCAAGGGTTTTATAGATTTTAAAGGAATTGTTCTAACTGATTCATGTTTTTGATAATGCAACATCATAAATAACAATTTACTAATATTAATAAGCTTTTATAACCCGGACGTATATATATCTACCAAAGGAAGTAAGAAAATCTGCTTTGCAAACTTACAATCACATTGATTGTAAATTTGCACATGTACAAATGGTGGCAGTAGTAGCTATAGCTGTAATTTAGCCTAAAGCAAAGCAAATTTTTATTAGAGTCAAGTATCTATTATGGGTATCATCATCTATATTAAAATTTTATCACATACTTCTGAAATGCTGACCTACCATTGCATTATTATGTGAGGTAGCATAATACCTTAACTTTGCTGTAACTCCTTAGATATACAACCTACTGGTCACTGTCCAGCCTCCTTTAATTTTTTTTAACAAAATATTTTTATTACCTACTTCACAGAAATTACTTACATATCTACTTTGACTTTTTTTAGCTTTATGCCGTAACCCACACATAGCAGGATAATCAGATGGAACATGGGAGCCTAGTTTTAAGGCACTCCATATCCAATAAGACATGTCCATTCCTCACTTTCTGCCTAATTTTGGAAGCGTTGAGTGGTGGAACTTAACATTTGCATCGACACCAGAAGAAGAAATGAAAATATTAAATATTTTATTTCCTGCAGTAGGAATCAAATCCACAACCTGTCGCCTTTACAGTCATGTGCTTTTGCCGTTGCCCCACAGCTGACCTACCTACTTTGAATAATTTAATATAATTTGTCTTAGTGTGATTTCAATTTATCAATAAAAAATATTGGAAAATAAAAGTCACACTAGTAGATAATCTGTTATTTTAAATATCTAAATACCTTAAGATTTTCCATTTTAGAAATTAGAAATTATTAATTGTGAATGTCTCTTCAATTATGAGAATAGACTTATAATTTTAAGAAGACATTAATTATTATTTATTTTTAAAAGTAGTAAAAGGCTTTTAAAAAGATGTTTTAAATTGTTCACCATAAACAACAGCTATTTGAATCATTCCTTACATGAATAAATGTTCCATGAAAATAACAAAGTTTTTATAATATAAAGGCACTAAAAAGTTGATGACGATATTATTTTTGTGTCAATTTAAATAAAATAATACACTAGATCATTCACAAATAAAGTCCAAATTATTTAGTTTACTTTTAGCAAAAATGTTTAATTATAACAATATCTGACCTCAACTATTTATATATATATTGGCTTTCTACTATTTATAGAATTATAATTATTTCTTCTGAAGATATTGCAGTCATTTAGCATAATTAGCCTTAATTAGACTAATTTTGCCTACTAAATGGTGCCTTAACTAACAGCCTGATGAATATTCAGCTGCAGTGTCTAATACAAACATTCAATGAACTGGATAGGTAACACTAGCCTTATAGTTCTGTATCAGATAAATATACCCTATTCATTAAGCCATGAAATAAACGGTTAACAAACCAAAAAAAGTTTATTTTATAGGTCACAATTGATGGAGCTTAATATAGAATATTAAGTAAAAGTCTATATCATAGATATAGATTTATTTATGTAAATAATCTTATTGAACTATGTCTATAGAACTTACTAGTTAATAATAGTTATGATTTAAATTGATTTATTTCATCTATGATGAAATGATTTTTCTAATTATATTTTTAAAAAATTATAATATTGCACATGTACATAATTACAAACAAAGATAAGTTTTTATATTTAAAGCTAGGAACATTGTAAAAATCCAATTTCAAAACTAAAATTGTTCCTACTCACCCCATTTTATGGTATGATAAATACCATAGACTGTTTTCTTAATTTTCATAATAATGTTTAAATACTCAACAAGTAACAACATCCAATAGCTGAGTTGTTTTCAAACTTGAGACTCATTTTAATATTATGAAAATAAACTACAATAGTAAATTGTAGTTTATTTTCATAATAGAGCACAGGTATTGTGCATATTTTACATTAAAATGTGATGTTTTGTCATCGGTCAGATTATATCTGCCATTTTTACTATCAGTCAAACTGTTGATAAGACAGTATTGTTGTGATTTTGTTGTTGCTTTTATTGTTTTTTAATAAATTTCTTCGTTTTGTTAAGTATTAAGTTGGTTTCTGACTCTTTATAGATTTTTTATATCTCAAACCTGGATCAAATTAAAACAAAATTAAAAACAAAAGTTTTACTAACAGTATTTCTTTGTTTTCATTTAATCACATTTAACACAAAGCATAAATTAGTCTTATATGCATCAACTCTATACTAAAAACTACATCAGTTCAAATTTTGATTCTAAATTGTGAAAATGTCAAGAGAAGAGACTTGATTTTTAGGTATCACTCCTGAATTTCTTGCCCTTACTGATGTTAAATATATCATCTTCTTCAATCTGTATATATATATATATTGATGCTATAAGGAGGGACCTTATGTTTTTAAGATAAATGTATGAATTCATCCCCTTCAATAAGTTTTATTTAGTTCAAATTAAACTCATCACTTCCCCTACTGATTATGGAGAGCCAGGAGAAACTTCTAATATTTTCACAAAGTGAGCTTAGATTTTTCTGCTTTTTTGTTAAATAAAACATATAAGCTAGCTATATATATAAGGAAAATATAAAATACTGATGGTATTACGTAATACTAAAACATTGAGGGTATGCTTGAAGAGATTGGTTACAATGGTCAAAGTGAAAGAAATACAACAAAATTACAGTCTGCAACTATTTTTACCCAACTGATCATTTTCATATTTGTCCATTCCTTTGGCATGCCATGCTGCCTGGATTGTTTTTGACATACAAGGTGTCCTTGAAGCATCACACTGTATCCTGCATATAAAGCAGGGTAGGCAAAACCTAGTGTTAAGACAATAATAATATAAATATTATTATTTAAGTTTGATGTTAAGGGTATGTAAATCTAAATATAAACCATGAAAATGTACATTTACATATAGGTATATTGTATACAGAACATTATTTGTTAATAATTTCAAACTGGAAAGTTTCAATAAAAAAAAAACATGCTTAAATATCTTAATTTAATTTAAAAAAATATTTAGGGAGAAATCTCTAGTGGTGTAATAAAAAGATATTAATTAGTTCCTTGCTTTTCAGATTTTTGTAGAAAGTTTGTATATAACTTACAAATACCTACGGAGCGTCGGAACACGGCGCTGAATGGCGCCTCTTAAATCAATGCAATATATATGCAAGTTTTACCTAATGAAAATGCAAGGTAAGCATTACTTGAATTATATAAAAGAAATAGAATAAATCTATATATGCGTATTCGTAAATTTCGACAAACAAACCATTTAAAATATTTTCTCAATAGAAACTGATTATCATTTACCAAAAAATAACAAATATTTGTACAATATGTTAGATTATTTTCTTGTAAATCAAACGTTATTGAATAGTGAGGCGACGCTGCGACGGCAGCAGCGGTTGGCGGTCGCCATGACTACACCAGTGGCTCCTACAGCTCTAGCGAACGATAAGGTTGCGATCAATTGCGAGCCAAGGAAGCCCACGTCACACGCCTTTGGCGTCTTTATTATATTTGCGTATATCTTTCGCTCAATTGTTTTTGTTTATTTCGTTAAAAAAAACATTTAAAAACACTCATTTTAAATGATTACTTATATTTTTGTTTCGATGAAGACAAATTCAGATTTATATAATCTGATAAAGTATCTACATGTACCTATATAAAAAAAACAGCTTCACGCTGTATCCTGCATACCGCAAAAAAAATGTAGTAATTCAAATTTGAATTATTAACATAAAATCTTATAATTTATAACGTCTTAGTGCTTTCTACATTTTCTAGATGATCTACTCTCTTGGTGTAACGTAAATAACGACATGTCGACGAAATTGGTTGATGTAATGCTCGCCTTTGCTGTCTGAGCTCCGTTCTCTACAAAACCAAATCCCAAATTATCTTACCAAATTACTTTTATCTGTGAGAACCCTTTAAATTCTATTATAATTATAACTACTACAGTAGATCAATCATAAATTAAGATGCGCTGTTTTAAAGCAAATGACACAGACATTTTTACATTTTTAAGCTCTTTCGTTACCACTTATTTATCATATTTGTCTCACCGAAAAAAGTATCTTATATGTCTATGCCCCGAGCTTTTATATTCAATTTTGCTCATATCATGAATTGACTGTAAATTTCACTTCTGGGGCACATGTCTTTGGAAGTGATTTAATAATATTATTCTGTAATTTTCTCAGACAACGTCTTTTGTTGATAGACTTGGTCCTAAATTCGTTTATTTATTAGAATATAACTGTAACTGTAAAAGTACATTTTAAGTTGTTTAAAAAAAGGGAAATTATATCATCTATACGCGAACGTCAATACATTATGTTGTACCGATCCAATTGCGTTTTTTCTATTTGATCTTTTTTTTCATTCGTAATACTTTTTATTCTAAGCCAAAAGTGCATACTTATATAATAAAAATGAATTGATTAAACTTTTCGTTATACGATGAGCTTTACGACGTATACTAAGGTAGTAAAAAAGTAGATTGTGATATATACGGTTTAAGACATTTATTTTCTTAAAAGATTTACATATAAATCACTTACAGAGAAAATTCCAAAAAACATTAAGTAAACAAATTTATATATCGAATAGGCGTATACAATAATAAG
>DWAO01001228.1:0-19976 GCA_018230605.1 Heliconius congener
AAAATACAAAATATACGCGATTAATCCGGTAAAAATAGTTTCATTTATAATACTATATATTATATTTAATTATTACAGGTTACAGTGTGAAATTAAATAAAACCTTACCAATAAAATCATCTAATTTACTAGGGCAATAAAAATTCAACTCGCTATATACACTTGATTCTTCATATGGAACTCTGGTTGGTTTCAAACCTCCAGTCTCAGGTGGGAAAAGGATCCAACGCTTTCTAAAAAAATGTTAACACAAATAAAAACACACAATCGACATATAGCTAAATGTGTATTTTTATGTAATTTTACCATTGAATTCATCAGAAAATGTCAGATACAAAATATGTGGGTTTGATTGCTGGTATGCTCAGACAACAAGACATAATGCAGCATTGAGATCCCCCACTCAATACTTAATCCAAGATCCATCACCCTGCTATATACAAGATATAGCTTACGGGTAAAAAAAAATTATGTATATTATTTATTTGTTAGTTAATATATGTAAAATTAAATAAATATATTTGACTTACTCACTTGCCATGAACTTGGGCCACTATATTATAACCATATGTGTCTTTATGAGCTGGGGTATGAGCTCCTTTACTGCCTACCCAAAAAGTAGTGTCTGTTGTTCCTTTATCAGGGTAGCCAAACTGTTTCCATGATATGTTCTATGAAATGAATAATTTTAAAAAATGACATATACAAAAACAATTATTCTCAGGTTCAGGTAATTATTTATACCTTAGCTATTTCATTATCAGTAGAAAACCATTGATGAAGATATTTGTAGTCAAAATACATCCATTCCTCACTAGTCGTCAAATTATTAAGGAAATCCTTGAAAGTCATATTCTTTACATTACAACGTCTTTCCCAACAAGGTTCATCAGAAATAACATTTTTCTTTAGGCATCTAAAAGGTATTTCGCGCTCACCAAATGTCGTTGACCATTTTTCTTTACTCCAACAACATATTGGCCAATCAATAGATTTTCGAAACACTATAGGCAACGAAGATTTCTCAATGCATTTCCGAATCAAATCTTCCTTACACGAGGGATTCATGACGATCACCAAAATTTTAGATAATTTATAAAAAAAAATGTTTACATCCTAGTTTATTGTCAAATATAAACATAAAAGGCACAGTGAAATACTTATAGTTATTTATTTTACATTTATGAAGAAACAGACTTTTTGGGTACTCTACCAGTATGAACTAAGTAAAAAAAATATACAAACTAGTAAAACTAGTAGTTTAAGACTGTTGTGCTTAATTGCTTTCTGAATACTGATCCAATCCAATGTGTTCACACTTCTGTTCATAATTCACATATGTGAAATGTCAAATTGTGTTATATGACATATGAATATGACATATGTATAGACCTTAATGTTGCTGTTTTCTTTTGACTTGAGGATTATAGTTTAATGAATATCGATATATCAATGTTCCCGATTTAAGCCTTAAAAAATATCGAATGATGGCAAATCATTATTTATTGTTTATTTAATTTTAGTAAGATCAAATACTAAACCAGTAATTTTACTGATATTTTGTACTAAGTTTTCATATCCCAGTATAACAAAGCTACTACTACTACTACTCTTGATGATGATTCTTGGCTTTTATAAGCTTATAAGAATGGATCCGACTGTAAGATTCAGAATAAATAAAGGCGTAGTCATTTTAATATGACAAAAATTATAAATATTGTTCGCAAACTCGTATAAACGAGGGTAGATGTAGGTTGAAAAGAATATAAAAAACAATGGAATTACGAGGCAGTTGCTTGTGGGCAATAGCGCTTATTAGAAAGATCCTCGTGTGTATTACGTAATATCTTTTTCCAAATAATTTAGAAACATAATAAGTTTTTATCCTGTATTTTAAAACGTTAACTGTTTCATTAGAATTCTAATAATACATAATCTCATTTCACATAGATGGAAAGGCAGAAGGGATTTAGTGTTAAAAAAACTCCACTTCCCACTAAATTTTGTAAAATAATTATATAAAGCCTAATGCTCGAACAGAAAAAACAGACTAATGCATTTGCAAGTGTTTAAATGACATTCCGGGATTTGTAAAGAATATTATAGATTCCGACATATACGCTATACTTACTAGGGAGTATGTTTCAAGTACCTTGGATTAGGATAGTGTTATATAATATGTAATCTAAATCTAATCTATAAATATTTTTTTGCGTGACGTGTAAATTTAAATTACAATTAATTTATTCTATCATTTAATTAATTAAATTACTTAAGTAAGTAAGTAACTTATTCTTAATCATAAACAAAATACGGAAAATAGACATAAAAACTGAGGCCAGTCATTTATTTAAATTTATATTTTAATTTTTTCGCTCTGGTGTCGAGGCAAGTGCGGCGTTGAGTTCCGCTACTCAACAAGCAATGCCTCCAACACATAGTTTCTTCTGCCTACCCTGCTGTGTGCGGGATACAGCGTGAAGCTGATTTTATTAAATACGTTTTTCGATATATAACAGCTCTGACGATCTGTCATTTTTAAATGTATTATTTATCTATACTGAATGTTATCTGATAAACTTCAAATAATATATTGTGAACCAATAGGAAAATAGAAGTTTGTATTGTACTTGTTACGAAGTATTTAAAATATGAAAATATCCTAAAAGCATTAAAAATCTTAATAAGGATATTTTTTTGTTAAATAAATTTGATATAGCAATTTTTGAGTCGGGAATTGAGAAAATAAAATTAATTATATTAATGTGGGAGTTACTTATTGAACGAGATTGTCACAATACACAATTTTTCGTAATTATTAAAAAAAAATAAAGCTATATTATTTTATGGCTAAAATACCTTCAAATAATGGATTTAGAAGTAAAGTCATCATTCTTTACGTCGGCAAGTTCCATATCAAGTTCAGAAAATTCAAAGACTACCATTTCTGATGATGCACTTGAGTTAATTGACGATCTTAATAGAAAACTCGATGAATTTAATTTACCTGCATCAGTAAAATGCGTATACAATCCAAGTATATATGCTAGATACACTTTTGAGATGTATATAAAAAAATATTGTAGTACAAAGAAAAAAATATTATATTTTGGAATGAATCCTGGACCATGGGGAATGTCACAGACTGGGGTATGTAATGGTTAATACACTTAAAAATTTTCATCTCAGCTAAAAAAGATCATAAATCTATTAAAACAAAAATACATTAATTAAAGGTTCCATTTGGGGAAGTTTCTGCAGTAAAAAATTGGCTGGAAATTGAAGGTCCTGTTGACAAGCCTTCAAATGAGATTAGAGAAAGACCTATTAATGGCTTTAATTGCACTAGAACTGAGGTCAGCTATTAATTTTTGTAAAACTGAGTTTATTAACATATTGAATATTTAATTCAATAATTTACTTTATATTTATAGATAAGTGGAAAGAGATTTTGGGGCTTAATTAAAAGTATTTGTGGAACACCAAATACCTTTTTTAAAACAAGTTTTGTGTATAATTATATAAATCAGCAATGGATGAAAAGTAATGGTTGCAATCTTACTCCAGGTGATTTTAAAGTAAGGACTACTAATGAATAAATATATGTATTTTTATTTATTTTTATTAAACAATATACAAATAGTGTGTATATTTTCTCAACTTTTCCAAAATTACAGCTGTATTCCGTTTTGTTGCTATTTAAACTAGGCTTAGAATATAATATTAATTACCCTTTAGCTTTATACTGTAACCTGCATGTAGCAGGATATGCAGACAAAGCTAGTATTAAAGTACTCTATTCCCCAAACACTGCACAATTTTTGACACATTCTGTTTAGTAATAGAACTTAATACCACAGTATAACTATAATCCAGAGCAAGAAAATGACATATTTCACTCTCCCACGTGATTTAAACCAACAATTCTATCGATCAATATCAATATGAGTCTGCTCAATACAATCTGATAATATTTTGTTCTAAACAGTACATATGATATGTATTGAATTTCAGGTATCCGAAATGGAACCCCTATATAATATTTGTGATCCTATTTTCATTCAAATTTTAAAACTTTATGAAGTTGAAATTATAGTAGCTATAGGAAAATTTTGTGAAACAAGAGCTCAAAAGGCATTAAAAAAATACTTACCAGAAAATAACATTAAGGTATGAACACAATAATTATTAAATAGATTTACATCTTAGTTATTTTATATTATTTAGGTAATTTAAAGTGCACTAATTTTAGCTTCATGCTATAATGCCTCACATACCAGGATAGGCAGAAGGCAACTTGGGAACCTAATGGTTCCCAAGTTTCCCTGGTAAAGACACTGTCTTCTACACTGTCTGACTACATTAGTAAAGACACTGTCTTCCTCATTAATACACTTCTTTTCCTTATTTTTTGCCAAATGGGGAAATCTTGAGGCATTGTGGTGAGGTACAAAAAATTCCATACTTTTTATAATTGAGCAATTAAATGAAAATGTTAAATATGTCATTTCTCCAAGTGAAAATTGAACCCACAACTGTCATACACTTGCACTCCTGTGCTACGATGGAAATAAGCACTTATTTCCTACAATTTCTTTCATTAATATAATAAAAAAAAATATTTATAACATTTCCATAGGTTTTTTACTTGTCCCATCCAAGCCCTAGAACTGTTAACAACACCGACTGGGAAAACAAGGCTTTGCAACAGTTAAAAGACCATGACTTGCTAAAATATTATGAGAAAAATTAAATAAAAGTAAATTTATATTCAAAAAAATATTGAGATTATTAAGAAAATCCTTTTATAAGTACAGTGTTATTTGTGCAATTCTTACATAATACTACATAGGTATTAAGTAAAAAATATTTGTATGTTAAAATAAATGCAGAATAAAAATAAGTATAATTTATTTTGATATTTTATTCATAAAATTATTCTAATTTACTTAACACTTTATCCTACCTAAATTAGGATATGATTCTATCCTACGATATTTCTACCCACCTACATTAATGCTTATGATCTTATATGCTTCAGCTCAGATGTGATAAAACGTCATGGGTAGTGGAACAGTTTGATTTGAACAGTGAGATATTTAAACAACAGAAGCAGTTGGTATAGCCAGAATATCCGGAGCAAAGAAAATGATTTTAATGGATGTAAACCACTTATCGTATATAGATCGAGAGAACCTCTTCGAAATGTTCTAAGCAGATCGTCAAAGGTTTTCAATTTCAGAGAACTTGTTGTGTAATCAAAAAAGTCCCACAGACGTCACCTATACTCTACGAGAGATATATCCCGAAATATACTGCTCGCAAAATGCAGTATATTTCCTTTTTTATTAATAACAGCAACGTAACACCAGTACCGAGGGACGTGAAAGATATCTTTCATCTCACTTAACTGATCTTACTCAAGAGAAAAAAGTCTTTTCGACCGTCAAGTCAACCAGAATGGCGAAAAAATCGCTCTACAAGGTTGTAATGATCCCAGGGCACAAGGTCTACAAAAGTCGACTGTCGCAATAGTAAAAAGCGACTCAGTCAATTTATAGTTGCACGAAAGCGTCTCCCACACGGTCGAGGCAATTTCGCAACACACCAATAGCTGCACCTACTACAGCGAGGATGGGTGGTAAAAAGAGCAACCCCGAGAAGCATTAGAAATGGCCGTGAAAGACCGGAACACAGCAGTCGAATTCTCCATCATAGCGATGCTGTCCTCATCCTAGTACCAAGTCCCTGACTTCCTATGAGACTAAGATATTATGAGTAATTAGTTAAGGCCAGTGGTAGCGCAGGGGCACAAAGTGTGACAGTGAAACTGACTGGTTGTGGGTTCGATCCCCACTCTAGGATATGAAATATGTATTCAAATTTATATTTCCATTTCTTCGCTCTGGTGTCGAGGACAAGCTCGGCATTGAGCTCTAGCATTCAACACGCAATACTTTCAGAATTCGGCAGAAAAGGGGGAACAGAGTGTCTTAATACTAGGTTCCCTCCGCCTACCCTGCTGTGATGCAGCGTGAAGCTGATTTATAATTTGCTCATAACAGTCTTAACACAGCCGTCTTGGCGCAGAGCACTACTGTTGTGACTGTAACACGACAGTTGTGGTTTCAATCATACTCGAGAGAATAAATTATTACTTAATAATATTTTCATTTCATGCCTCGAAAAAATTGTCGAAAAATGGTGAACAGAGTATCTTAACACTAGCTTCTCTCTGCCTATCCTGTTGCGCGCAGGATACAGCGTGAAACTGATTTATTTATTTATTTTACTAGTTGTCTGTCAGCTTGTGTCCGACGCGCGCGCCTCTTAAAGACTTCTGAAAGGGCTTGAATATAACTTTATGCTGTATAATTATATACAGAACTGCAGGGTCTATAATTAAGTACGAAGACTGGCACGCCTGAGGCTTAAAAAATGAAATGCCGTCTTAGCAAAAAGCGTGATGTCATCGATAAACGTGATAACTATTTGTCATTGGTATAAACAATTAAAATCTGGAATATCGATGCTTGTAAGTTCATACACAGCAGAAATTACGGGCAGCAAGTACTTAGTCTTAAATATTTTTATTGGCATAATTTTTTTATCAGCTCGCTGCATTCCGCACATAGCAGGGTAGGTAGAGGGAACCTAGTGGTAAGACACACCGTTTCCCACTTTCCGCCGAGATCAGGAGGCATTGCTTGTTGAGTAGCGGAACTCAACGCCGCATTTTACTTCGACACCAGAGCGAAGCAATGAAAATATAATAATGTAAGTAAATATTTTACCTCCTAGAGTGGGGTTGAACCCACAACTAATAAATTATAATTCATTTCCCCAAGTAGGGACTGAACCCACAACTGTCGTGTTTAATGTTGCTTGTACGCTTTTGCCACTGCCGGCCTTATTAAATAATTTAAATCTTTCGGGTATATATTGGATTTGCTCCCAAAATTTGTTATATTTACAGAAAAATGTTTAGCTATACGGTATTTAGGTATGGTAAGTACGCATGCACGGCAAGCGTAGTTTTTCCCGCATAACCTCCGGTCCAAATCCCAAGTCTTGAAATCTCGGAGTTTTTTATCATCATACAAATTGAAAGCTAAAGATTCAGCCAATTCAGTAAAAATAACTGTTATAGCAATTAGAAAATTTGTTGTACTAAGTAATTTAAAATTATATAACTTTTTATTTATGAACCG
Source organism: Heliconius congener (assembly GCA_018230605.1). NCBI lineage: Eukaryota > Metazoa > Arthropoda > Insecta > Lepidoptera > Nymphalidae > Heliconius > Heliconius congener. Next base: position 7,212 of record DWAO01001228.1, read on the forward strand.
ATTGTAATAAAATAAACCCTATAATGTTAACGAAAGCTTGCCAGAATACAAGAGTAAAAACCGCATTGAAATCGGTTTAGCTAATTCTGAGATTAGCGATAACAAATTTACAGATAAACCGACAAACAGACAAAAATAAAAAAAACGTTATTTATTATCATTAATATCAAGTGTTTTTCTACATTAATAAAGGTACCCAAAATAAGTTTTCCTTAAACATTTTCCAAGTATAGACAACGATCCGTTACGGTTAGCATAGATAAAATTTGATCGTGTTACTGACTGAAATATATATTATGTTCCTCGTTTGTCCCATAACCACGCATTGAATTTCAAAATACCAATTTCTTGTGAATTCAACAAAAACCTATAATGTCGCAGACGGCCTGTGCGTATTTATTTGAAAATTAAAAATAATTTTGTACATAGTATTTTGAGAAAAGAAAATAGCTAAAATAATTTTACGTTGTGTATTTTTTTTTTAATTTTAGAATTAGGATACTGGCAGCACTGGTCTATTGTCAAAGTTGAAAGTGTTGTTAACCTAAAACAAACAGGAGCAATTTTAAACAAGCACTTTCTTATTGTGTAATTTATCTCCTTTTTACTGTACAACCGAAGTGATTTGGTGCTCAATTGGCAAACTCGAAACACTGAACTGAACTGAACTAAACATTGACTAACAAAAAAACAGATAGGTATGTACTATTGAAAAACCGCGGAAATAGTGTCTAAGTATTCCTTTAAATTATATATTCTAAAATAACCTTAGCAAATATTCGGTGAAATCAAGAAGAATATATGGATTATAGAAGGCTTAGAAATGGATCCGTCGCTTGAAGAAAAGCGATTAATGGAAAGAGCTCTTGACTTGGCTTCAGAGGCATTAGAGGCAAAGGAAGTGCCTGTTGGTTGTGTTTTTACCATTAACGGAGAAGTAGTAGCAGAGTCACGAAACACTGTAAACATTACACACAACCCAACTAGACATGCTGAAATGAACAGTATTGATGCTTTATTAACTTATTGCGGGAAAAATGAAATCAATTATAAAAGTTATTTTAAAAATGTTATTGTGTATGTGACAGTTGAACCATGCATTATGTGTGCTGCAGCTTTAAATGATTTACAAGTTAAAAAAGTAATTTATGGATGTGCAAATGACAGATTTGGCGGAAAAACAGTGTTAGATGTATGTAAATATTATGATAATTGTTATAGTATTAAAGGGAATTTATTAGCCGATAAAGCTATGTCTATGCTTAAATTATTTTATAAAGGAACTAATCCCAATGCCCCTGAAACAAAAGTAAAAAAGAAATGTTTACAAAAATAATTCATTGTAATTGTGATTTTCATGTTAGATTAAGACCTTATAATACACCTAAATATACTTTACATATTTTTTATTATCAAAAAAAAATAAAACAAATAAATACCTATGTATAATATTTTTATTTTACCTTTAAAGAGAGACAAACTTAATAAGCATGCATTTCAGATATTTAATTTAAATCTTAAACATTTAACCTGCATAATTTAGATCTTTAAACTATTTAATTATTGTTTTATGCTATCATGTGCACCCTCATGGATTAAAATATTTTATGTAATATTGATTATTAATTTCAAAAAAAGTAAACATAAATTACATGAATGTCTGATTTTCTAATATTACACATGTATTAATTTTAATACATAATAACCAACATATTAATGTTCCTTATTGTCAGATAATTTATGTTCAAAAAGTACAGGAATTATTAAGAAAATATGTTTTATTTAATTTTCCAAATATCAACTTGAATGGAGATTGCTTTATTTGATTTTATATAAGTATATAAACTAAAATAATATTACTGCTTTACTTTAAGCATAATTTAAAGTAACATAACAAAATTAATTCTAATTTTTATCAGCAATAAAATAATATGAAATTTTATTTGTATTTTTGCACAATAAAAGGCAACAATTACTCATATCATCATATAAAAGTAAATTCATTACTTTGTGCTGCAATCAATATCTATATACACTGAGAATACATTCATATTTCCTATTTCAATATATTAAGCAATTATGAATCATATGTGTGCAATGTTTTGTAAAGAAAATTAAGAAATAATAATTATAAATTAAACCCTGGGTGCATAGGTTATTATCTTATATGGATACTTGACACAGTTTAACTTATCAGTAAATATAATACTACAACAATATTTAGTATTTAAATCAAATAATATATTAATAACTCTACTGCAGTATTCTTATCTTTATCACACTGTATAAATATAAAAGTGAGATCAGATCCATTCTATGGATATAGATTGTAGTGGGAAAACAAAATAACTTAGAAATCAAGCAATATATATGTATGCATTTTAACATTTAGTCAAACTGAAATATACAAATAATTCATATTAAAATAATGTTTTGATCAATTTACATTCAGAAGTAATATGTTTTAACACTACTCTTATTAAAATATAATGTAACAGCAATTTGATTAGTAACAACTATCATTTTAAATATAAAACTCATGCTTTTATTAAATTTGACTACCTAAAAGAGTAAAATTTTCAATTTCATTACAAAATATCCACATGGATATCACAGTTGGTCCACTAAACCTAAAGTGAGATCTCACAATTACATTCTTACAGTCTCCCAAGTCATACCACGGAATAGAACAAACACAAACCAGAGGCAAGAAACACATTGTCTTATTACATGTTAGAATACTTTGTCATTTAACATGATAACTCAACAAATTTGTCCATTTTCAGAAACACATTTAATCACAATTTTATTTATTCCTTTGGGCTGTGGAACCCGTTAACTAGAGGTTGGGGTCCATTTTCACTGTGACAATCACCATTTACAAGTGCAGGATCAGTAATATTTCCATTTACCATTATTGAATTATGTTCTGGACTAGAACAACTAGAACTACTGCAGCTATCTGAAGTGGATGAACTATCACTCTCAGAATCTTCACTTGAGCCCTGATTTCTTGTCCTTAAATGGTTATTTTCGAGTAGAAGTTTTTCATTAGCTAATTGAAGTTCTTCAATTTGTTGTTCTTGTTCCTTTAATCGTAACATTATATCCGACAGAGAAGGTTCTTCTATAAATCCAGATACAATAGAAATACCGGAAGTATCTTTGTCAGTTGACATTTCATCCTTGTCGGTTAGAGACATATCTTTGCTAGTAGAATTTTTATCGTCATCATAATCTTTTATTTTATTACGCTCATTTCTCTTAATAAGATTATCATATTTAGCTTCGAGCAAAAGGTATTCTTGAATTAATTCATTTTTAGACATATTAGACAGACGTTCGCTTTGAGCATCTTCATACACACTTGAAAACTCTTTAGTCAAATACTCTTCTTCGTCTTCTGGGAGGGAGAAAAAATAATTTTCTTCAGAATCGACACTAAAACTTGAATCTCTTGTCCGAGCTGAGGGTGTTCTAAAAAGATGAAAATTATTTTCTGGCTCTGGCTTATGAATTTCCATTAAGAATTGATTATTATTAAAAGGAGCCTGTGTTTTCGATAAAACTACTTTTCGAAAACGGTTATTTCTTTTGGTATTATCAAGTTTGCGCCTATCTTGCCAAGGCATCTTAGAAAAAGGCTTTAAAACTTTTCTTTTTGTTTTTCCGCGCCTCCTCTTCTTTTTAACACTTCCTTCCACAGTATGTTTTGGCACTTCCAATATAGATGGCGCTTCAACTAACACAAGGGATCGGGTTGGATCGCCATCTTTTATTGCTGATATGTTATTATCATCCATTTTATTAAAATAAAAAATATACACAACACTATAACTAAAATATTGTGATAATAAAACTGACACTTGCACTTTAATTTGCTAACCCAAAATTATCATCAATAACAAGTCTTTTGTATTTATCAGGATCCGAGGTAGACACGACATCTCTACTTTCGCCATATTTATTTTATGCGCTACTATTGGTATCGGACTCCTTTTGTAAACCTACTTTAGTAAGTGTTACCTTAGATAAAGCAAGTTTGCCATGTAAAATAATATACATATCGGAGCTCTTATCATTTGTAGCATATCTTTGACTTCTGATGCGTACTACTACTTTTATGAAATAACTTCTATTTCGATCAAGTTCGACTAAAAATGAGACTTAATACTAGTACTTAGTACTATTTTACTGATTGCCGCATCTTCGTTATCATAAACTTGATTGATCACTTTTGCCAAGCCACCAATCTTTACCGACGTTTTGCAACGTTTTATCGTAATAAATGTTAATACGTAGGTAGTAGAATATTTAGAGCGGGTGTCCACCGAGGTCTTGGGGTTTTACATCAGGTGTACTGACCCTTAATTTTCTTATGTATATAATCTGTAGATAAAAATGCTCATACAGCAGAACAACTTTTCTAGGCCTAGGCTAAGGTTCCACACCAGATCTTCGTTTTTTATGCTAAACCGAAAATGTTTTTAATTTTGACTAACTTTTGCTAAATAAAAAAAATAAATTAAATCAGCTTCATGCTGTGTCCCGTACGCAGCAAGGTAGGCAGTAGGGAACCTAGTGTTAAGACACACCGTTCCCCACTTTCCACCGATTTCTGGAGGCATTGCGTGTTGAGTGGCGGAACTCAACACTGCACTTTGCCTCGACACTAGAGCGAAGAAATGAACATATAATAATGTAAGCTAATATTTTATCTCCTCGGGGGATTGAACCCACAACTGGTCGATTTTACAGTCACACTCTGTGCCCATGCGCCACGACTGGCCTCATAAAATTTATAATAATTATTTCGCAACAGCAGATAGATGGTTCTTCTTTTTATTTCATATTTAATGTATATAAGCGACACATTTTAATAGTTTTATTATACTTATAGGTTTTGCAAGTTGAATTCCTATGCCAAACCTTGGTCCTGGCTTTTTTTGCTTTTAAATATCCTGAGTGATTTGTTTTTTGAACCTCGTGGTCTTCACCACTATATACAATCATCGCGTCCAGGGTTCAAACTCCAATATTCTTGACGTGAATACGTCTATAAATTTGCTACCATACGGGAACAATAAAAACCAAAATAGAAACCCCCTACGTGAAAAATAAAATTATACCACTGGAAAATATATATTGTTCAGTGTCCTAATAAGCAAGAACAGTGACGCATCGCGCGAGGTAGAGGGGAAAGCAACGCCATTTTCAGGTTATTTTGCTGCCTATCGAGACTTACAATTACTTAGCATAACTATTATCAGAAATCTCGATGTATCCGAAATCTTATTTGTGTCGTACTTTTGATATTACCTATAATTAATAAAGTTATATTGTGTACCCATAATTATTGGTTTCGTTGCTTTTATCCTTAATACATAATAAATAATCCTCTTAACTACTTATCCATTATAGTAATGTTTCAAAGGTTACCTGGCAGAAATTGCGTAAAGCAATAAGACCGCCTTTGCATACGTGTTTTTTTTTCTTGTTTATTTATGTTGTTAATCTTTTTTTGTATATTTCTTTGTGTGCAATAAAGTTTGAGAGATGTATCGTGTCTCCGATTCTAAAAGGAAGACGGTTTTTCGTACCAAACCTAAAAATATTATAAAATCGTAGGTTTAAATTAAAAGTAATAAATAAGAAGATTTTAAGTTAATTTGGATCTCATACGATAATTATTACTACAAAATATTCTCACTTCTACTTTAAAAAAATTAATTAATTGATAATCTATCAATAATTAATATGAACTATATTTATCTATAATAAAGATGTGGTTAACATTTTGATTGTTAATGGACGTAAGCTCTTTAGCTGTATAGCGTACATAAATATATGTTGACAAGATCAAAATACATGGCATTCTAGTTTGACATCTGTCAAGAAGTCGACAATAAACATAGCAAGCTCCAAGGGAAATTTAATTAAAAAAAATAATATTTGGAAATATATCATATTATAAATTGAATATATCTTATGCACCAATATAGATAGGTATTCTTACCTAAAATATGGCCGATGATATTGTTTTCGAATTATTACATTCAGAAATAATCAACTATACCTTAGAGCAAAGCAAAACTAGTAATGGCAGTAAGGTAAATTGTCTTTTTTTTTATAAAATTAAATACTTAAAACATAAAAATTACATTTATGCATTATTGTAGCATATTATTATATAATTAATTGATTATTACTATTGTGTAAATTTACTCAGGAGGTTGACCTGTCTGTTGTTGAGTATATTGGTTTTGCTGCTGGCTACAAAATCATGGAGCGATTAACACGAGAATGGCCTCGATTTAAAGATGAATTGGATACAATGAAATTCATATGCACAGATTTTTGGACATGCATTTATAAAAAACAAATAGATAACTTAAGGACTAACCATCAAGGAGTCTATGTGCTTCAAGATAATGCATTCAGATTTCTGACAAATTTTTCAAATGATCAGCAATATTTGGAGTATGCACCACGGGTGAGATTTGTTCAAAATATTTTTTGTTATAATATCACCAAGTTCAGGTGTACATTAGAATCATAGAAATAACAATAATACAACAATTTCATAGTAGAACTTCTTTTAATACACAAGCAATTTAAGGACTCAAAGTAATATTTTTTTGTTCACAGTATGTTGCTTACACCTGTGGTCTAATTAGAGGTGGTCTTGCCAACCTTTGCATCAATAGTATTGTGACAGCAGAAGTTCAGACCATGCCATCTTGCAAATTTCACATACATGTCCAAAGAACATAATTTTTTTAATTTAATGCTTTTCATAATTTATATCCTATGTCATAGTTATAATAAATATTGTAAAATTATATATTAAAAATGAATTTTCTTCATTATGCTTTCATCAATATTGTAACCTAACCAGAAGGTGTTTTCCATGAAGCAGGTTTAGCATTATCATAAATAGTACCTAATGTCATGAGAATCCCAATATAAGATGCCACAATTGTAGACCCATACAGAATCCTATCACATAAACCACCTTTTAGCCAAATTGGTTGACCATTATCACACTGGAAATTGATGAAAATGTTTATTAATAAAGTTGTTACTATTTAATTTTTTTTATTTAATTTTCTTGAAATGAGAATCTATGTATAACACTTTCAATCCAGAGTATACTATATGTTGTATGATTACGTTTTAATTTGATGGAATATCTCTTAACATGTTAATGTATATTCAATAAAGGATCTGTTTCAACTTTCCTAAACCTGATTACTAATTACTACATCATAATCCAAAATTGCATTTTTTTGTGTAGAGTAAGGAGCTGGACTATAGTATTTATACAATATTTTGAAATGTCAGTAGTTAAGTCAGTTATAAAGTGTATATTTTTATATGTTACTACAATGTTAGTAATTTATTCTTATTATAACATAACTTACTTGAAAATCTGCTTGACGTTTTTTAAATTGAGCTAATGAACTAGAACCTCGATTGAAGTTTGTTGCTCTGAATGGCATTTTCTAAAATAAAGACAAAGAAAAAAGATAATAAAGACATTGAAAGTGGCTTTTATTTACAATGCTGTGTATGACGCAAAAACTCTACACACTATGAAATGTAGTGGTGAGTTTTTTCATTGGATATGTAAAATTAATAATAAATATTTAGTCATTAAAAAGAACAAGGACACTGGTTGATCATGAAATAAAAAAAAATTAAAAGAAAAACCTGAATGAAAACTAAAAAGTAAAAAACTTTACAGGAGTCTTTGTGAATATATAAATGTTAAAAAATAGATCCCTTATAAGACGAGGATCCTTCCTTTGCATCGCGCCGCCGGGTATAAATTAGATACTGAATGGTATTAGGATATTTAATATAGCCATATTTTATAAGATAACCGTATCTAAATAGAATTATCATAGAACAATTATTAAGTTATTAACTTACTCTAATAAATGGAATCATTTTTTTAAAACTACGACGATCTCGTGGACACGTTAAAGCTGTATAAAATGAATTAAAAACCATTGCTGTCTGTTTTATTTTTAATTGTTTCAAATTAGACAATGATTGTGCCACTTTTATACAATATCAGTAAAAAGTATGTAAAGTGTAGTAAAGTTAATATTTTTTATATTTTTAAAGTGTTACTCGAAAAGAAGAAAAATATATTTTTTTACAAGATTACATCAGTATCAAAAATGTTAATAATATTTTATAAGTAACATACGATATTATCGAATTATAATTCTAAGCAATTTTAACGTAACTTGATGAAATGTTGTCAATGAGAACGTATTACGGTAGGTATAGTCGACGGTTTCGGTTAGGCGCGCTTTCAAATCCCGCTACATTAAACATGTTATACGTATTTTAAAAAGCAATGTTAATTATTCTTTACGTGGCTAGCTTTGATATCAACGATTAATAAGCAAATTAATAATTAAACGATTAAAAAAAAGAAACAAGGTAATATTGCTTTTTTTGTTATTTACTAGCGGCCCGCCCACGGCTTCGCCCGCTAAAATACATGATTATTGATTTAATAAGCAGAATTGATTGACAACTATAATGACTTCTAATATGTTTTTTATTACTTTAATCTGTAATATTCTAATATGATTTTTTACGACTTTATTGTAATTTCTATAAGATTTTTTGATTGTTTTGAACTAAAAAATACAACCAATGTTGATATTTGATATTCATAAAATATACATAAAGTTAATTATTTATTATATTTATATATTTTTGTAACATTATGTTATTTTTACCTATGTTTTATTTTTTAAAACTCTGTTAAATGTGCTGATGTCAGTTAAACGGTTCAGTACTTTCAGAGAAAAATGTGACCATACATATCGACAGACAGACAAGATATTCCCCTATCCATTTCAGTCAAAATTACTAAATGTAGAGACAAAATATTTTTACTGTTTAAATAGAGATAACACTCGGTGGAAAGTGGGGAACGTAGTGTATTAACACTAGGTTCCGTCTGCCTATCCTGTTGTGTACGGAATACAACGTGAAGCTGATTTATTTATTTACTTATTATCTGGAATATTTTTTAACTTCGCTCTGTATTCCTCACATAGCAGAGTATGCAGAGGGAACCGATCCGATCCCACTAAGACATTTCCGTTTCCACTTTCTAAATAAAGCTTTAATTTGTTGAAGAATTACTTATTAATCCCGACTGTTCCCGAATATTAATAAACTATTGGGCTTCTTTTTAATTTTATTTAGTTTTATGCAGTCAATTTAGTTTTTAAATTACTTTTTGTTTTTATCCTTATTGTTAGGATACATTAGGATTATAAAACGAACGTACCATGACGTTGAAACTTAAACAGCCGCCATATTTTAATTTTTAACACTTGGGCTACTGACAAACTAACGATACCTCAATAGTGTAAATCCGTTCAGAGGTTCTGGAGACATGGGGTGATGAAGAATATTAAATACATACAAGATACGCGCGCAAAACATAACTTTTCCTTAGGAGTTGGGAATAAAATTAGTACGGTCAAAAGACAACTTTTTCTACAGAACAGATTATTAGAAGTCTACAATAAACATCTTTAATTAGGCATTTCAAATCAAAATGAACTACTTTTAAAATGCTAATAATTATTTGTATAAATTTTTTCATCCTTACAAGCTTTTTGAAACAAGTTATTAGATAAAAAAAGACAAGATTGATTAATTTATTTGTATTAGTTAAGTTGGTAATTGAATATTAAAATATCAAATTCTATAAATTATAAAATTCTGCAGTTTAATATTAATCTATTCACAGATAGATTATACTTAATGCTCTAAAATTTTTTTGTCTATTATAATGACACAAGTAGAAAACCATAAATTATTGTTAAAATTAAAAATTGTAACTTAGTCTATGTTTAAAACTTTCTGACGCATACTTTTTGATTGGCGCTCTTTTACTTCGTGCTTCCTTCATTCGCTCCGCTCTTTCAATTTTACAGAAAATGGCTACCGAAGAATTGGTGACTGAGCAGTTTCAATTTTTAGGAATAGAAGTACCAAAAGAAGTTTTAAGTAAATGTAAGTAACCAATGAGTAATCTTAAGTTAATCTCCCTGACACCCACCCTTCTTGTTAAATTCTTCAGTTAAAAGTTTTAAACTTAGTTGTTGTTAGTAAAGTTATAACGCTAAGTAACGTTCAAGGTTGTACTGTTATTAATTTCTTTTTAGGTGTAAATTTATGCACAGAACATAGTGTAGATGCCGAAACATTTATTGAACAATGGATGGCATTTAGTTTAACGACATTAAACGGTGCACCGCCAACTTTAGAAAACTTGGAATTACTTGCGAAGAGGGAATTTTCCAAACGTTCGGCAAGTCGACATAGCGCTAACGAAGTTGCACTTTCAAGTACCGGCAAAAGTTTGACTGTTTATGGAATATCAGACGCTAATCAGTATCCTTTTCGTCATATCCACGTGTTTTTGTTACTGTTAGTTTTTTCTGTTGATATTTTGTTCCGGTTACATAGCTAATAACTAATAATATGTTGTATTTTTTTTATAAAGTAATATTTCTTAAATATTAGGTCAGATAATGAAGTGCTTTCAAATTACATGACTGGCACTCCAAAAGTAAGTAAACTTGTTGAAGATAAGTTTTTTTTCATAGTTAACTAATTTTTTTACAGATTTTTAAGCGTTTATTTTTTATAGTGATTTTAATTTATGCAACTTTTGAAATACAAAAATACAGCAGCTTGAAGATAATTGGAAAAATGTTGCTATCAGTTAATGGGTACAAATCTAGTATCACAGTACATATTTGTGACTAGATCTACACTCATTGATTGCTTGCAAACAAATCTACAAAAAGAATTATAGTAAAATATATTATGCTGTTTAATTAAGTAAATAAAAAAGATTTTATATATATTTTTATTTCAATATGTTATTAACAATATACCTACATGGTTGTCTTTGTTTATTTTTTTTATCATTATTGTTTATTATGACAACTTTTAATTTAATACTTTAAGTTTGGTCATTATTTAATTTTAGTTTACAGTGAATGCTTAAAAACAACATTATTTGCTTTTGCCTGCGGCCAAACTCCAATTGTCAAATGACAACAACTAAGAGTTGTGTACACACATAACAAATTCTAAATGGGGTTGCATTGAATTAGTAGTTTCTGAGATTAATATATTCATCCTAACTAATTCTCCAGGTTTATAATAGTATAGGTAGATTTGACTTGATGATCTTTGTGGGCGAGTATGCTTCTGGTTCATGTTAAATTAACATCATGACTAGATCCATACTCGTCTGCAGCCATCAACTCAATCAACGTTTATTCAATAGCAAAATATAATAAATAAAGTAACATATTGCCTTGGTAAGTTTTAATTGTTACTAACAAAATAATGTTCAGGAGTTAAGTTTTGTAAAAAAATATTAACAATGTTTAGAGATTGCTTATAATATATTGTTGTTGTATAGAAATTATTTTGTATTACATTAAGTAAAATAATATTTATTACATACTATATATTTAAAAATTATATGAACTGTGTACATACATATATGACATGAATGTTAATTGATTTTTATCTAAATGTTTCTACAAAGTTCTTACTATGGATAATGTTTCAGAGGGTAAAAGTTGAACTTACAGAGCCCAATAAAATTCAAAATAATGAACTACACCCAGCCACATATTCACCAAACATGTAAGTATATAAGAGTGTGTAAAAGTGAATACAGTTTAATATAATGATTGTCTTATTTCAATGAAAATGTGAGAGACAGGAACAGTCAGTGCTTTACACTAGGTTCTGCCTAACTTAGTATATATGAAAAGATGGATAAAGAAAAAAATAGTGAAGAAGTTTATAAAATATTTTTTTATTTACATTAGATTTAAGAGAACATTTACTATTTTTACCATAAAATAACATTTTATAGTAAAATAAAACGGTATGTAAATATATAGTACTCTCGTAAAGCCTTTTGAGTTGTGGCACAGGGGCTTAAGCCTGTTAACCCAAGATCCCAGGACCCCCAGATCTATGTAATTTTTGCAAAGCTGAAATTTTGAGGACTATTTAGTTAGGAAAGTATGCGCACTCACTAGCTTGAACTAGCGTGGGGCCCTTTCGGCGAGAACAGAACTGTCTTAACGGTTACAGTGTCTATCAATACGTTCACCAATTTTTTTTAAACAGTTTTAAAGTGTTAATCCACACTTAAGAAAAGATAAATATTTATTTATAAAACCTATAAAAATTTGCTAACAACATAAATAAGTTGTAACAAGCGTATAAAAATTTCGACGTAGCTTGGCGAGAACGTATGGCTTAGTGGTCAGAGCGCCTGGTCGGTTTCCAGAAGGTGCGAGTTTGTCCCACTACGTTAAATTTTTTATACGTTTTCTAATTAAATAAGGTTCACACATTCCCCTTGCCTATTCTGTTTGTGCAAAAATTATATTTAAATTATTATTTATTTCTAATATTATTTTCCTTTCTATCGTTTGAGCCGAGTTTATTTATATTGTCTTTTAATTTCTGCCAAATTTATATATAAATATATTATAAAATCTAATTTAGGCATAGTATTAAATCGGGACCTTCGCACTATATGTAAGCCACATAAATATACTGAAAATAAAAGTCATTATAATATACACTTATATATAGTATTCGAGGCCATTCGTGGCGCAGTGACGCAAAGTATGACTGTAAAACCGACTGGTTGTGGGTTCGATCCCCACTCGAGGAGAT
>DWAO01001229.1:0-19974 GCA_018230605.1 Heliconius congener
GTTTTCTAATTAAGTATTTATCTTTCCTAAGTGTGGATTAACACTTTAAAAATGTATAAAAAAAAAAATACGGAACTATTATAGGATCACTTAGTTATCCATCTGCTTGTCTGTTTGTCTATCTGTCTGTCTGAAATAAATATAAAGCTTTAGAGTCAACGCAATCAATAGATACAAGCGTGTCTTTTCTCTACTTAATGAAAAAAATTGGCAAGATCTGAACTGAAACTTAAAAATTCTATAATTAGAAATAGAAAGTTTTTTCTATGTGTATATCACTGGCAAAAACCATTATAAATTTATGTTTGTAGTTCATTTCATACAAATGAGTGCAACCGACAAGAAACTTAAGTTAGTCAACTTTTTTTAATTTTACTTTCCGCTGACCTAAATCCTGAAATTTGTACGAATCCTTCGGTGAGCGACTCCGACGCGCACTTGACAGCTCTTATTCTCAAACAATCCCCTATTTAATTTAGCCTGTAAAAATAAGACTGTCTTTGCATGCATTTTTAAACACGCTTTTCTTCTATTGTTTCATATAATTCATATGTTATTAGCGTGCCATAATATACATTATTTTTTATTCTACATATTCTGTTCTACCATTTACAACAAAAAAAATTTTCACAGATGTCCTAATATGGGTTGGTCATGCGTGGTGGCACGCGCCGTGGCTTTTCTCCTTATGCTCAGCAGAGCATCAGCGCTTACGTCCGACATGTAAGTAAATTTGTTTTTAAAAGTAATAATTAATAAATAATTGCCGAAAATAAGCTGTACGCGAGCTATATCGACTCTATTTCACTTGTATAATTATGATATGTATCAAAACCACGGGATCCTTACTATTAATTAGTTAAAAATGGCTTACTACATAAATTACATTTATAAAAAAAAACTATAAGTGACAAAACATAAACAAAACATAATTCACAAAAGTCACGCCTTAGAAATGACATGTAAAAAATATAAAATAAAAAATTGAAATAGAATATTCGTAGGTATCCCTCAAAGTGTCAAGGCTTATGTAACAGTCTAATATAAAACAGAATAAAATACACCAACAGACATAAATGTAAACATAACCTAAATCCTCTGGCTAAAAGCTTTTAATTTCGAAATGCATAAGTGTAGTTTCATTTCTCTATGCATTAAAAACTTTTGAAACGCGATATGTTGAGGGAAAAGCACACCCTCCCCAGCAATTGTAACATCAAACTGCAATCAAGCCCTCCATCCCCTAAACAAGTGCACCAGCACTTACTGTGCCTTCATTTGTTTAATGAATAAAGCCTACGGCTTACTGTTTAATTACAATACGTACAGCCAACACTGAGTAGACCTGAATGATTGTACCTTCTGTATGTTGATAGTTGCTGAGATGTAGCAAACAAAAAATATTGTATTAATAATTTTAATTTTAGATTTTTATATTTTTTATTGAATTTCACGCTATATCCCGCATGTAGCACGTTAGGCAGAGGGAGCCAGTGTTCTGAAGGCATTGTGTGTTGAGTGTCGGAACTCAAGGCCGCTCTTTGCTTCGACACCAGAGCGAAGAAAATGAAAATATTAAATAATAGTAATAATAATAAACTCTTTATTGTACACCCAAACAAGAAATAAGAGAATACACGTATAAAAACACGTACAATAGGCGACCTTATCGCTGAAATAGCGATTTTTTCCAGGCAGCCTTAAAGCATTGGAAATCACAAAATAAATAGTGGGTAGGGTACGAACAATACTAAATATATAAATATTTCACAATTTTCTCGTGGGAAACGAACCCGCAGCCTGTCGCGTTTACAGTCATACGCTTGTACCCCTGCACCACGACTGGCCCAAATATTAGATTATTAAAATTTTACTGTTTACTAGTAATATTTTACCTTCAAAATATGTATATAAAAATCATATAAATTAAATAACAATGATAACAAACATAATTTATAAGAACAAATGTTAGTCGAGTTGGATGATATGGTTAAACGGCACTCCAAGGCAAAAACGTGAAAGGTTCGTAGGGCGGGCGTGGGGCGGCGAAGCGGATGTAACACGGTAAACATCTGTTCAAGCGTGAAATACTTCCCCTATTTATAGACTACACGACGTGGACACTTTTGATACTTGTTAAATGTATTGTTGTATGATGCTAAATGATATTAAAATGCTTTCCACGTAATTTATACGCTAAAAAGCTTAATGTTTATACTGTTTTTAAAAATATTCCGTCGTTACTTTTAGCATAGTTAGGTAGTGTAGAACTATATAGACGAGAGTCGTGGTTCAATTCCCACTGGCAAAAATACAATCTGGAGACAAATTAATGAAGAGTTAGTTCTTGCCACAAAGAATAGAGCCTATAAAATTGATTTATGCCACTAGGCCTTTTTATACCTCAAAATCTATAAAAAAATTGTGATTTTTTTTATTTATAAAAAAAATTACATAAAAATATGCTTCAGTTATATATTTGAAATATATAATTGAACACCATTTTATACACAGATATTATTCAGCATTTGTATGTTTTGATCATAATTAGAGCACCTAAACCTTTTGTTTAGGTGCTCTAAATATGATCAAACGTGGATAAATTAAATTTAAATATTTTATTAGTATTGCTTACTTATTTAGCTTCACACTGTATCCACAGCGAGGTAGTGAGAGAGAACGGAGCGGTAAACGCTACATCCTCTACATACCTCTTTTGTCTCGCCTCGCCACTATCATCTCTTCATAATTTCCTTCATGCTTTTTACACGACCTTCCTGCAGAATCTTTGCTACTATGTTTTAGAAAGTCAACCGACGTGTTCCCCTACCTCTTTTACTGCTCACTTTTCCATCATAAATTACCTTTGCCGTTCTTTGGCTTATTACTTTTGTTCTTTGGCGGAAAATGGGAAACGGAGTGTGACTAGATTCCCTCGGCTATCCTGCTGTGTGCGGAATACAACGTCTACAAATACAATAATCAAAATTATATTAATTTAGAAATAAGAATGTACGTTTATATTCAACCTTCAAAATACTTGGATTGCCAAAGGAACTCCTATTTTTATTTAATTTAATGGTAAACTAATAAAATTTTAGATATTAATTAATTATCCTCTTATCTTTTCATATAATATATTTAACTGTATATTCTGCAATTTATTTAAAAACCGCTATAAATACATCAATTGAAATTTACTTTTGATGTGATTTCATAGATTTGTTATTTTCGCCTTTACTATCGCATGTTTGTCAACTAACTACTGTTTATACAATTGTGCTTTGTTTTGTTCCAGTTTTGCAGCGGGCAAGTCGGACAAAGAAATTCTGGACAATCTTCTAAAAAATTCCCGCTATGACAAAAGACTGCTTCCACCAGTAGATGGTAAGTAAATAGACAATATAATCACGTAAATCATTAAATCCATCTCAAACAAGACCAAGAGATATATATACATGTTTAACTTTTCAACAACAAACAAAATTGAGAATTGGCAGGGAACTGATTTGAATATCAGCTTTAAATCTGTATTAACTTACAGATCCAGATTTTTGTTGTGGTCTAACTTCGCCGAATGACACTATGAATCAAAGTAATATTGGTCTACCCTCGCTCCGGCCTCGGTCACACAATCGCGGTTCGTTGTGTTTATGTTTTTGAAAAGAGAAATCCTTCAAACTGTCTTCCCTATTTGTTTTCTATAATTTTGTTTAATTTACACTGCAATATCCTTGGCACCCAATTAGTTGTGATAATCATTTGAAACTCGGATTCACCTTGCACCATAAACGAATTGACTGAATATTTAAACTATTTTGGAGAAGACAAAATTCTGGCCAAGGGGAGCCGAGACGTAGATACGACTGTAAAAATACTATTTACTTCAAATTATTATGAATGCAATTGTAGTTTGCTTTATTTCATTTATTTTCGCACATGGCACATTTGTTGTGATTATTATTTTTAGTATTTCAGCACTTAGCATTCTATATAAAAAAATTAAACAAAACTTTGACGAAATTTACAAATATCTGGAAAACTTCACGTTTTTATAGTTAAAAGTAATAAAAGTATGGATTTAATTAATAAATACAAAAATATTTTTAGCTATAACAAATAAAAAATAGCTTTTGTTATACAACAGCCTATATATTTAATGAAATAGTAAATAATAATAAGCCTTTATTTTCTCTTTTCACAAACACAACACAAATCGATTTGCAATGGTAATTGCTATTCTTTCAATATTGCGCGAAATTTATTTTATTGTTGTGTCGGTTTTGTGATAATAGTAGTTATTTATACAAATAAAATATATTTTTTACGTATACCGAGCACTTTGATGTTTTTTTTTTCTTTATAGTCCAAGCATGTTCTGTGTGACATAAATGTGTGCTTGACTTGGTCATTAAGTAAACTAGTAGATCTATAATATGCTATAATTTATAAATAGCCTTCTCATTATTTTGCTGTTCTTCTTAACTGCCAGTATTAATGTACAGAAGGAATTGCGCATAAAAGAAACATTTCTATTAATACCAATAAATAATAAAAAGGAAATAAGATACTAAAATTATTTAATTAACCAATACATTTTAAAATTATTTTTATAAACAATTCTTACTTGTGGAAACCGCTTTAACTACTTTTTTACCATGTCAATGGAAATAAATCGTTTTCATGAAAGTTTCCGAAATTCTATTATATATGAAATGTATTGGACAGTCTGTAATGACCACAAATCGTCATTATTGGTTTACAGGTGTCCTCACCGTAAATGTTAGCGTGCTACTTCTTAGTTTAGCATCTCCAGATGAATCTAGTCTTGTAAGTTGTATTCTTACTAAATTATTTACTTTATTTATTTATATGTATTTATACCTATTCTGCTATTTGTTACGTTTTTGTTTTGCTATTATATATTTTTTCTATAACTACATATTTTTTTGTTAAAATTTCAGAAATACGAAGTTGAGTTTCTTCTGCAGCAGCAATGGTACGATCCTCGACTTCGATATTCTAATCAGTCGCATTACGAATATCTAAACGCCATTCATCATCACGAAGATATTTGGCTACCCGACACGTACTTCATAATGCATGGAGATTTCAAAGTGAGTTACATTTTTAACTTAATAAGTGATTAAGATAGATTATAGAAATATTGTTACACTAGCTACAATAAGCTTAGTACATAAAAATAATATTATTCTAGAGCTATAATCATAATAAATGCTTTGTGATCCGTATTTTTGTACAATAAATCATAACATTTTATATTTTAATGACTTGGTTATAGGTACATAGCTGTTACAATAACAATGAATTCAATATTTGTCGCCACAAAAGTGTAAGATTTGTTTTATTTGTAAAAAAAATATTTATAAGTTTTATTTTACAATGCTATTGTATAAAACATTATACGATTCAAATAAAAATTAAGAACTTGAGACCTTAGCCTTTTGAATAATTCAGACGTTTTAAATTACATTATCGATTAATTTAACACACGTAGTACAAAATAAGAGATTTAAGCTTAAGCATTTTTTATTATACGTTATTAGTCTATATAATAAAATATGAAGAATGACGGCTAAGAAAAGTGGCTTATTTAGTATATGTAGTTTAATTTTAAGTTAG
The DNA here is from genome assembly GCA_018230605.1 of Heliconius congener. NCBI lineage: Eukaryota > Metazoa > Arthropoda > Insecta > Lepidoptera > Nymphalidae > Heliconius > Heliconius congener. Next base: position 5,644 of record DWAO01001229.1, read on the forward strand.
CGGCTATTACAAAAAAAATTGTAAATATTTAGCTGTTGATATAGAGTTTGAATAGAATATTTAATAATATATCATTGTAACATTTCAGGATCCGATAATACCCATGCATTTCGCGTTACGCATATACAGGAATGGCACAATCAACTATTTAATGCGGCGTCATCTCATTCTGTCCTGTCAGGGACGGCTCAACATCTTCCCGTTTGATGACCCATTGTGTTCATTTGCGTTAGAGAGTAGTGAGTAATGTTTTATAGAGTGAATGATAATTAAACATTATGTTGATGCTATACGTTACTTTATATGACCGTAACATATTATTTTTATCAACATTTTCAGTTATACATTTTATTTATTTAAATTTATACTATATTTTTTTATCATTAGACGTAGTTGTTCTCAATTAAATTAATTAGATATTTATTTAATCATTTTTTGTTACATAAAAAATAATAATTTAACGTTGTCATCGTTTAATATGATCCGTAATTTCTAGTATCATATGAGCAATCAGCTATAACTTACGTGTGGAAGAACGACGAAGACACATTGCGCAAGTCACCGTCGCTGACAACCCTCAACGCGTATCTCATTCAGAACCAAACAATACCCTGTCCAATCAAAGCAAGCTGGAGAGGTAATAGACCGTTCACTTTATATTTAATCGCTTCCTATGACATTACTGACAAATTAATGCGTATACAGGGTGTCCATGAAAATGGGTAATCTTAATATATATAGATTTTTAAAATTAATTTAAGCATATAACATACATGTATAAATATCAAAAAATCTTCTCCGCTTATGTGTGAAAAAAAATACTATGAAAAAAATACTAAAAAAGAATAAAGGGCATTAAAACCAACTACTCTCATTGTGTATATTTTCTTCTGATTTGATTTCGTTACAGATCCTGCGGGAATTCTTCATAAAAATTTTAGAAATACATACGTATTAAATATATGTATAATGTGGTACTTTAAGGGTTTATACAATCTTTAATATATTGAAAAGACTATTTTAATAGTCTCTGTCTTTTTATTGTATACGTAAGTGATATTTTCCAAATAGATACATACTTGTCTCTACCGTTTCCGAATGCTACCAAGAAAGTTATTGAATCAATTTTCAAATGACGATTTTATTTTAAATGTTGGTTTTATTTGAATCCCTACATTTGATTTATTTTCTTCAAATTCTTTTAATTTTTCTTACTACACCTAGTTTCGTGACTCCCTGTATATTTGCCAGCATTCCAATCGCCCTATTTATTTAGCTTAGTAATCCCAACATATATTATTTTGTTAAGAGCACAATCCTATAATCGATTAAAACCAAATTCTAATTAACTCTTTTCAGCTTGGTCTTGGTTTACCGAAACATATTTTTAAGTTTTCCGTGCTGTCTAGTTACAAAATTGTCTTAGAATATATTAGTTATATAATATATTATAAATAAAGCTTTTATTATATGTTAGATATATAAACTGAAGACGTATATAGTAGACTTGATTGGGAGTAGCTAGTCGTAGAAGTGGCATGTTCATTTTTTATTGGTTTTTAACACACATTTTGCATTAGTTGTACGGTAACAGCTTCCGTTTGTGATTTTAAAATATCATATTAAATATTCAAATTTAAATGTAGAGTGTAAGAATTTATTCACGTCTTTGCAAGCAGCTGATGGTATTTCACTTTACGAGGACGATGAAGAGCTGACATGTAATCTTTGCCAGAGACGCTTTGAGGAGCAAGGTACCTACCTCTTGAGTTGAACTGGATGACTGACAGTCCCGGTGTTGTCGTATTTATACCGTATTCTCCGCTTATGTGTGAGTAATTGCGTTGTTGTGTCATACAAAAGGGAAACGTTTAAAGAACATAAGCTCGTAACTCCATCATTCACTATCATCGAACATTAACTTATAATTTGTGTTACTTTTGCACGTAACTGTTTGGATGCACGTGATAGAGGTTAGTCGATTTTGCTGATTGAATTGTCGTTACACTACGCTGGTACACTGATACACAACACGCATTACTCCTGCATACGGGATCGTAGTATAGAAAGTAATTAAAGTCGTAATTGTAAATAATTACAAGGCCACTGAATAGAGTTATTTGGAATAAGTCCAATGCATCCTAACCGTCTGTTTTATTGTGCGACCGAATACAACACGACACCACTGACCGAGCGAGCGCGTGTTGTATGACGTTCAATCGTTACGAGTAATGTTAACTTCACAGGGAACTACAGCTGTCTAAAGGTGGACCTTATTTTTACGAGAGACCGAGCATTCTACTTTACCACAGTATTTATCCCCGGCATAATCCTGGTGACCTCTTCTTTCATCACATTTTGGCTGGAATGGAACGCAGTTCCAGCTCGTTCCATGATAGGTAAAATTGGCTGGCGAATGGAATGTTCTCGGTCTTGCATCTTGCATCTCTCTCTTCGTAGATGTGGCTGCGGCTGTTAATAACACGCTAACATTCTCCTTTGCAGGTTACTGTCGCTTTACGTTGGCAATGTAGATTTCAAATGTACGCCGACGAATCATGTTTCACAATCGCTTTGTTTATTATGATTTATGTTTAGATTATGCTTGATATTTTAGGTAATTACAGCTGCCTCAAAGTGGATCTCATCTTCACGCGAGATAGATCATTTTACTTCACCACTGTTTTCATTCCGGGGATCATTTTGGTGACATCATCTTTTATTACTTTTTGGTTGGAATGGAATGCAGTGCCTGCTAGAGTTATGATAGGTTAGTTATTTAATTATTCTATTTATAAATGATTGAAGTAGTAGAGCTACATCGTAACGACTTATAACACTTTTTGGTATCATATTTATAATTCTCGAGGCGTTATTCACAAATGAACATCATAATCATTGCGTAAGTGGAAATGTAGGATTTTTTTTCAACTTCTTGGATTTTGAAGAGAATTAAGCGACTAGGCAAAATGCACGTTCAATAAATACATGGCTTCTAGTTTTATTATTTCACTAGTCCAAGTAGCATTTGAATATTATTTTATATAAAAAAGAATTGCACTCAACTCAGCTTTGTAATAGCACTTAACTAATATAGAAGTTCGATAGTTTTTAATTTTTCTAACAAAATATGAACATCCAGCATAGTCCAGGCATGTGCGTATTTCAAAACAAGTATCGTATACTTAAATGTATACAAAGTATACTTAACAGCGCTTCGCTTGATCGCTCAAGTCACAAAAGCTTTAAAAACTGTAATAGCACGATTCATTTCTCATTCTTAAAGAATAATAAAGAAAAAAAAGCAACTCCGCTGCATGTTCATATGTAAATCAATACCCCAATATAATACGATATTCTCGGACAGGTGTAACCACTATGTTGAACTTCTTCACAACGTCCAACGGATTCCGTTCCACTTTGCCCGTCGTTTCAAACTTAACGGCTATGAACGTCTGGGACGGGGTGTGCATGTGTTTCATCTACGCCTCGCTGCTGGAGTTCGTGTGCGTCAACTACGTGGGTAGAAAGCGCCCACTACACAACGTGGTGTATCGACCAGGGGAAAACCCGGTAACGCAGGTGAGTTATACATACCGAATACATATTTGATAATGTGTGGACGTGGATTATAGCAATGCTTCCCTGTGATTGCACCTAACAACGAAATTAAATGTACGCCGAATGATTAATTCGTCTAGAGTGAATTATTTAATACATGTTTGTTAAAATCTCATGTTTCTGTGATTTGTGTATTTTTTGTTGCTTAAAATTCAAAAGAAGCAGATGTATTTTGTTGTTGTAGAAATTAAATTTACAATTTACTTTCTATGAATGTTTGGCGCACTATATGGTCATAACGTTACAGATAGAGTACCTTGGTAAAAGAACCGTAATATAGTTGAATTTAATTTTTAAAAATATCTCTTTTATTTTATTTTTCTAGTTAATAAGATATAATTATGAATATAATTTGCCTAATAATAATAAAAAGAAGAGTGCTATCCATATTACAAATTATTATTCAGTTATGTATCTATTGAATATCTAAAATATCCCCTATTATTATCTGTCAGATTTTCTTTAAATTAAATATTACATACATTTAAGAAAATTGTTCCTGTTTATTTTATAACAGTATACCCATAACACGAATAGAATAATACTATTCTACCTTCCATTATTAATAATTGTTATTAATATTTTATTTATTGTATTGACGTCACATTTTAGATAAACAAAAATTATTTGTTTAAATAAATAAATTTTCTATTATTTTCTATTCTTACTCTTTGCAATGTTTTCTTTCATTACCACTTTACTATACAAGCATGTTTCAATAACCATCTTTATATTTTTTTAATTTTCATTAAGCATGATTTATGATTCCTACTTTTGCATGTTACCCTTTTTTATTCAAAAAATTACGTAGAATTTTTTTTTATCATTTTTACACCAAAATAAAAGGACTATTTTGTGTGGCCATAATTGATCCTGTCATATTATTTTCTCGTATTCATGGAGCATTAGATTATAAAGAAAACATTGCAAAGATTTAGTAGATTTTTTAAATTAGTATAAAGATAACAATAGCTTAAGTGTAAAAAAAAATTGATAAATTAGCGTTATTTAAGTGTGGCCACATCAATCTAGTCTATGTTCACCGATGCACTCCAGTAGACCATCTGTCACAAGTGAACAATATTTCTGTATAATGTGTTCACAGCGACTGCCCGCAGTTCTCAGCAGAATTGGCATTATACTGGCCAGCCCTTTGGTAAGAACATTCGCCATTATCACTGGCACATTCCTGAAACGAAACTGTTATATTTCTTATAACGATCCTTGATTAGATAGCATATTAAAATATACTAAGAAATATAACAGTGTAGGACACCATTGCAATCACAGCACAGAATCATCTAAAAACGCATGCGTAGACAACAGAACTTAAATTTACAAGCGATTAATAAGCATAGGTAAGCTAAGTAGAATTGTTACATACACTGTTGTTTTTATATAGGTGTAGCAATTAAATCGTATTTAGCTAATTCGTATGTACTTTATAATTTGTATTAATTAAGTAAAAGAAGGGAAATACGCCTAAGGATCATTGCGGCGCCTCTATAGATGAGAGCGTCACGTAATAGTACGCAAATTTATAGACGACGAATGCTTTGTTAGTAGCCATCAGAACATTGTGCAGCTTTTGCGATCACGAAAACAAACCGATGCTTCGGCTAAAGTAAATAATACTATTCATCCGCGTAGGAGGCGATGGCATTCCTCAATTGGGCAAAATCAGAAACGCCCCAACCGGAGTCTAGCGGTGCTGTAAGTGATGTCACAACGTCCAAATACATTTCGTCAAACACCATACCATCTCAGATATGATATCACGAAATCTAACGCATACTTTTTTTTTAATGCCACTTCGGATCGCTACAGCCTGTAAGTAGCCATTAGTTTTGTAGAGTATGTACCAAAGCATTAACAAGTCCTTCATAATTTCATTTCAAATCATAAAATAATTTCATACATATACCTTAGTGTTTCCGTAGCTAGCAAACAATAGTGATGGATTCGACTATATTTCATAATGTTTGTTATTTAAAATCAAGAAACAATTGAAAAAGAAATATAATCACTGAAACAACTATAGCTAAATCATAAAATCCAACACTGTTAGTAGAGGAATAGAATTAGTGATCTTTCTTATAACAATAATTTTCCTATAGTAGTAAATATTTCGCGGGTGATTTATTTAAACAATTGGCTGCAGGGTGATAAAAAGCGGGAGTCGACAGGGGCTGCAGACTTAGTGACGTGTACGACGTGTGCCGGAGCGCCGGGCGCGTGCACCCATACAACAAATAATGGTGGTGTTTCAGAGGTAACATACACATATGTGTTACCTACACAATAAATGTTTAATTTTACTTATTACACTAAATCTCGTAAAATTTTCTTTACAGTATTTTTTCTTTTATGTTATTTCACTTACACAACAACTAATTTTGGTTTACAATGTTTAATATTGTATCGTGTCTTTATATCCATATTTACCTACACAATTTATTTTCTTCATTGCTTTTTGTTATTAGTGTCAAAACGTAGTATGTATTTTTGGTTCGCCATCATCATTCATTTGCAAAATTATTTTCAGCCATGTTTCGTCCAGGTCCGTAAAAAGGAGCCGCCGCATCCGATCCGAGTCGCGAAGACAATCGACGTGATCGCTCGAATCACATTCCCCACTGCCTACGCTGTGTTTCTTATCTTCTTCTTCATACACTACAAGGCCTTTTCTTAATCATCAATCAGCGCGCTTCGAGCTTCGCGTTTGGATACTATACTCCGATTGTCACTGAAAAAATCCTCGCGTAGCTTCAAATATTTTTCATATTATATCACCTTTTATATATATATTTTTTATTTTGACTAGGTATGTAAACTTAAAAGAGTCAGACTCCTATAAGAACCGAACAATGATGCAGCTTCGTATTTCTACATCATATTTGCTTTATTAGATAAATCCACTGTGAACAAATATTATTGATTAATTCAATACAACTTACGAATTGTGATTTAACTTCCCATATATGAATAAGTGAAAAATAGTCATAAGTATATGTATTGACAGCTAAATTTTTGTTTGTTATTGATAAACAGTTGATTATTTAAAAAATATGGTTACGGTCGACTGTTTGTAGACCAAAGTAAAATATAATCAACTTGAACATGAAATTTAAAATAAAAAATATTAATATTTATCAAATAATCTTTATTAATTAAATAAAAGCATCAGATCACCTCTATATTAGAGTGGAGACATGTCTATTAACACTTTTTTCTAATTTAGACTTCAAATAGATTCTACAACATTCTGAGACCTATAATGTTGTGATTGGAACAGATTTTTAAGCCTATCAAAGTGGGAACAAATCACATACCTAGTTAATTTTAGAGTTTAGTTTGTTTTGAAAAAAATATCTACTGCGTTACTTACTTGTAAGCTTCTTTAGTTATGCGTCGTGTCAGATAAACGAATCTATTTCAATCTTTTATTTATTTGAAAACATAATAGAGTATTATATATTTATATATACATTCATTGTTTTCAACATTTTCAATGTGAACCACATCTACATTTGTTGTGATACTATCATTACAGAACATGTCACGCTAGTATTTATTGCTGTCTGAGTATTTGTTGATTTGAGATTGAAAAAATTTAACCAAAGTTAGTTGTAGATAATAAAGCTCAAATAAGTAGTTATTTTTATAGATTTAGTCATTATCCTTACGATCACAGCGTTTTCGTGTTTTAGATACCTAAAAATATAAATATTTGGTATAATACCATGAACATGCCTTCTATTGTTCGATTCATATATTCATTTTTTGCCTGATTAGAATAAAAATAGATATATTGTAAATACAAATGAATTATCAATACGTAATTTAAGCTTAACATAACACGATAGTAAGTGGGTAACGTTCAATTATGTTATGCACTGATGTTTACTTTTATAGTAAATTATCATATATTTCACATGTGATTGTGATGCTGTGACTTGTGAGGCGCCATAAGCTCAAAAGGCTTAATTTTTAGAAAAAAATAGATTATAAGTGTGCCTTCGACACTATTTTTATAGTTATCGCACTTTGCGTTTTTCATATGACCAAAGACGTCTGACCAATTTGTTTTGAACGTAATTTAATTATTTTACTGTTCTTTAATTGGTTTAAAAATAATATAAAAAAATATTCTTTGTATAGATATTTTATGAATTGTGAAGCGTTCGCTACATTTAAAAATTTTAATTAAATACATATTAGCACATCATTTTCATAGTCTTGAATTATATGAATTAGTTTTAATAAGTGCATATTTAATAATTTTTAAGTTATAGTTACGCTTATATGCTGAACATTTCTAAATAACAGAATAGCTTAGAATCCCTGGTTCCCTCAGAACTTTTTTTTTCTCAGAAATGTACGGGATTAGGTAAAGAGCATTCGTACCAATTGAGAGACATTGAGGATAATCCTTCGATCAACTTTAGATAATCAACTTAATTAGATCAACTATATTTGTAGTTGATTGAAGGTGTCACCATTTTATTCTTCTTTGTGTTCATTTTAACGTATGTCTTAGAAGATATTGTATAAAATTAATAATTAATACCACTTCTAAAATAAATGACACCAATAAATAGCCATCAGATCAAATTACGTTATAATCAAACGCTATATAATCTCGTATATTTATTAAAAAAAAAAAGGAGTTCTGGGGAGCTTCAGATCTTTGATCCTGATTTTGTACCTATGTTCACCCATCAATAGTCCTAATGAATAATATTAATATTTATTATTGTAATATTTATGTTACGTTTTATATTAAATCTGTCAACAGATATTTTTTTCACAAATTATTTACACAACTATCACAAAAAGATGATGTACCTACTTTGAAAACTTGACAAACCAACAAGTATACTAACAACTGTATTTTTTTTCTTTTTTCACTTTTCTCACCTATTATATGAATGGCTTAAGCCTCAATCAATCAATGAATCAATAAATTTTGACGCTACGGCTTGGTAACTGTTAAGGAGTACGATGAACAGAGTTAATTAACGAAACGGCTAAGTTGTTGTAGTAGTTGGATGCGATGTAGATATAGGCGAAACGCGATAAATAATTCAATACAATGAGTAAACATAAAATATGTACATATTAAAACGAAGCTGTTCGCGCAAGTTTAGCTCGAAGATCAGTTGTCGACTTTGAAATTATTTTCAAAAATAAATTTTATTCATTATATTATATCAATATTCTCTTTTGGCAAAATAATAAAAAAATTATTTCAATTTTTTTATTACGTATATATATATAGGTTTTGTAAAATTACTTAACGTTGAAAATTATTATCTTTTATATTAAAAGCTTTCATGCTTCATATTATATACATTAATAAAACGTGGTATCCTATTTGTCCATTTTATATAGTTTCTCATAGATCCTAAGCTTATTATTCCATTAGAACATTATGTTCAATCACATTAGTGTCAACGATTTTATGCCTTTTGCTTGTTAAAAAGCGGACCAACGAGTCAAGTTTTGGTAATATACACCTTATCTAAATATAGTATGTATAGTTAAATCGTATATGGTTATCGTAAGAACCCGTTTTGGCTGTGCTTGAATATTGTAAAATAAAATGTATAGTATTATAAAGTTAATTTTTATATGTTTATCGTCTAAAGTTGTCTATTTGTTTGTTTATATATTTAATATATTATAGGGCACGGTTATTTAATACGATTTGATGAGATATAGCTATTTAACAGACGCCGTATATAATGAAATTATGAATGAATACAATTAAAGTCAATATTTAATTTAACCGAATTTAAAGTAAGTGCGTTGTAAAATTATAATTATAAAATTTTCCTAACACAAGTAAGATATGAGAAATGTGCAAAGTAGTAAGTTTATTTAAGGTTAGAACAAATTAATGAATCTTTCGGTATCTTCGTTTTTCCTTTTATTTTCTTCAGAGTAGACGGTTAGTTAAAAACGAAAAAACGAATGAGATTTTGGAAAATGGTATAGTAAACCATTTCATTCGGATTCATAGAAAATGGAGACATTTAAATGTTTTTATCCGTTAGTTTATTATTTACTAAGCTTTTTCACATAAAATCTATCATATAATGTTTTATGTAAAAGATTAACCTCTTGCAAAATACAATAACAACTCATTGTATTGTTTGCAAGTCGCGTATGAGTTATGTATGACTCATCACATCAATTTCATCAATTTCACACTTTCTGTATTAATACTTTTAACTAATAAATATGTCTTACTCAAAAATGATTAATAAATGACCCGTTTCAAAAGTATACCGCATACCGTCTTAACTACATATAAAACTATTAATCTTCACAATATCAGCTTTGCTAAAAAGGTTTGGGGGACTGGGATCTCAGTCTATTGTGTAGGTACAATTTAAGTCATAATAATGATATAATTTGCGAATCAATGTTCATGTTAGTATGATGTGTGTCATGAAGTAGCACATCAAATTAAAGTCATTAATAAAGATAAGATTCGTAAAGAATCGTTAATAAAGATTGAGGCCAGTCGTGGCGCAGGAGCGCAAAGTATGACTGTAAAACCGACCGGTTGTGGGTTCTTAAATTTATATTTCCACTTCTTCGCTTTTCTGCTGCGTTGAATTCTGCTACTCAACACGCAATGCTTCCAGAATTCAGCAGAAAGTAATCAACAGAAAGTCTTAACACTAGATTCCCTCTGCCTACCCTACTGTGTGCAGGATACAGCGTGACGCTGTTTTTTATTTATTTATTTTGTATACTTTGAAAGTAATTTATCATCTTCAAGTTAGGTTTTGCAGGTAGACTTGATCAGATCAAAACTCAAAGAAACAATTACGTAAATTTTTGATAAGGAATTTTGCTCCATTTACACATTTATTTAATTGATATTATATATTTTTCACGTCTCGTTCGTTTTTCCAGTGCCATACAAAATACAAAAGCTTTCTTACCACTGAATTATTATATAGTAGCAAAGTTATGTAATGTATGTTGTCATATACATTATAAATTTATAAATTTATTTATTTCAGTTTTGGCTTACACACGCGACATCGTGTCTTACTTGAGAGAAAAAGAATAAAATTCTTTCAATCTCTACGCCGTCCCGTAATTGATGTTCATTAATCTTTTGAATATTTACAGTCTGTGTATGCATTATTTTTTACTCTTTAATAGCTTATACCTAAAACATATACCTAATCAAAAAAAATTAAAACACATCAGATTTTTAAATGTTATAATACAACCTTTAAATTTGAATCAATGCAAAAATATATCTATATAATATAATAATCGACATTAAAAGTTATTTATATTATATCCTCAAAATGATCTCCTGTTACAGATTAATGTTTAATCTATATAAGTCCTTACCTTCTTAGATTATACCATTCCCAAATTTTATAAAAATTTTCAAAGTGATATATTTTAATTCGCAATTTCTATCTACTGTTAAATAATATAAGATAAAATAACATATCATTCGCTTTATAAGAAACAAAAATATAAATTTACGCTATATTCTGTTAAAACTATATAAAATTATATTCAGGCGTTATTTCAAATATATATTGTTAAATTTTCCAACTTTTAACGTTGTTTATGCTTGATATTAACATTATGATATATTTAATTAATATATTGTTAAAATTGTGTAAATTCATTTATAATTTAAACAATGATCACCTACTTACCAGTTAAATTACAATATTAAAATGTAGTAGGTAAATATATAATTTTAACGTTCACTTTTTTTAAATATAAGACATGATGTGCAAGTAGAATTGACATAGTTAAATTAATATAAAATATATTTATTGTAAAGACAGTGAATTCGATCTGTTCAATAATTAAATACTTTTTATTTATATATATATAAAGTATATTAATTTTCGTGTACACAAATATTAATTATTTTATAAGAGCTTCAAAGGAACTCAATGCATCTGGTCTACTGCGGTGATGGCTGATGGGCACCTAAATCATTTTCTGGAATATTTAAAAAAATATAATAAACAACAAGTTACTGCCCACTTTTGTAAAATGATTGTTGTCATGAAGTAGCTCCTATAGCTTTTGCCTGTTATATATTCAATATATTATATTATTCATAAGTCTGTATGTATATATCTACAACAATATTAGACAGAAAAAATATCATCCTCGCCATAAAAATATATTTTTTAATGCAAATCTATTGTACAAATTAAACAAATACATGAACAAATCATGATTATATAAACATACGGACAGTATTTGTAAGCAGTTAGGTAAACTAACTGAATAGAACAAACACAAGAAAGGCTTAAATCATGTTAAAATTCGAAAACACCTATTTCTCATTAGCTAAGTTCACTTTGTAGATTTTTATTGAAGGTAGTTGTAATGTAGAGATGCGCAGAAAGCATTGCCTAGCCCTAGTCATAATGTTAAAGATAATCACCATTCTGAGGTAAAGGTGCATTTTCATATACAAATTTAGAGGTGATGCTTTGCCCAATTATATGATATAAACGTTTAAATCGCTTTATTTAAGAGTTAAGTAGGTATGTTACCATACATTTTCAATCTTTTTCAAATAGATGTAAGTGAATGCTGTAATTTGAAAACAATAATTCAAGTAGTCACTAATTCTAGCGAATGGCTCCTGATATGTTGCTATCTTAAATTGGAAAAGTTGTTGAAATATAAGTACTTATCGAAGGGCGCGAGGCATTTGATCAAAAAAGCTAATAGACATTTTTAATTATTACATTACTAATGAAATATTATACATGAATGAAGAAGCAAAGCCACTATATAATATGGTAAGCCATGTAATCAATGAATAACACAAAGTTCTTTTTGCTTAAAAGTCTCTTTTAGTGTTCAATAGATTGCTGCAATAATTATAATTGCATTTAGCAAAGCTAAAACATCCAAATAATTTCATTTTCATTAGCTACGATTAATACTGCACTCTATAAAAAGTATTAAAAATCAACAACTTTTCTAATTTCCTATTAGATTGAAATGCCTGAAAGACCAGAGTAGTCCATATAATTGGTTATGCTGCTTTAATGTATAAGTAGGCAAATCACCATTGTCATGTATTTTTGTGAAATTTTAATAAAATTCCGTCCACTAAATCCAAGCTGGTTCCCGTTGTGTTCTGTGAGTGGATTCTGACTATGTACGGTGTACTTCAACTGTCTCTACAAATCTTGTTTCCCGTAAGGTTCCACATGATCAACATCTATTTTTTTTATTACTGCTATTAAATTATTATTTTTTTAACTTAACAAAAATAAATGTTACTCTGAACTTTTAGGCAATAAATAAATATTAAACTGTATGCGAGCGTTAGATAGAGAGAATTTTAATTTAAATATGTATAATTGACATACCTAGTTTCTATATTTTCTGTTAATGAAGTGAATATTATGTAAGTAAATAGGTTAGTAAATTAGGATTAAGTTGCACGAAAAGACATTAGTGAGATAAATACGACGGATGCGTGGCCCTTTATAGGCCATACCCAATAGGTGAAGAGCGAAATACCTACCGTAATCCACTGTGAGTATATTTTCTAAAAAGTGTAGCTAAAATATTAAGAATTTCCAGCATGCCATAATGATTATTTAAATATTTCAAATATTTTTTTATAGTATATGCAGGTTTGTTCAATAAATTAAATATACATAATTATAAATGTGTGCACACATAATTTTTTATTAGCAAACTGGTTTTGGTTTTGGTAGTACATAGTAATAAAACACGTAAATGCAAAGTGCTTATTGTATTGTATTTATATTTAAACTCATGTCTAAAGGCTGTAACATTTAAAAAAAAGAGATGTTATAATATACCTAATAGTTCACTTTGCATTATGTGATACAACAAGATTAGTATTTTTTTAAGCATTATAATATAGTATCGATCGGTAACTACCTACTTACAAGAATATGTACCTAATATTAAACAATATTTGCAATTCACGCATCGCCTTGTGTAAATAAATGATGACTGGATGTCAAATTGTACGTTGCATTGTAAATAATTTTAATATAGTATTTATGATTACAATTTTCAAAGTAATTAAAACACAATTTCAAATTTAATTAGTTTTATTTTAACTGCCTACGTTTTAACAAATAAGTAGCGGCTCGTTGTATAAATTTTGCAAAACAAAAAGTACGTGTAATGAAATCTAAACTAAATTACAATTGAAAGTACAATAAAAAAATCTGCTAAGTAATAAGATTCTGAATTTTCTTTGTAAGCAAAAATTCGTGAACCAAATTTGAACGTCTTTTGTTACCATCCCTACTTCTTATTTGACTAATACACCGACACAGTGATGGACTAACCCCGTCAGGGTACCGGGGCAGCCCCGGGGCGGCGTCGTTGAATAAGGCCCTTGTCAAAATATTTTTATATTTCACAATTTTTTTTTCATGTACAAATCAGTGTACCTATATGTTTATTTAGTTTGACATTTGAAATATACTTGCATAAACATAGGAAAATTAAATAAGAAATAGCAAGGTGTATAGTAGAATTTAGTAAAGTTTTAAGTGTATACTTTATTTATATGCATTGTATGAAGAAAGCAGCGATAGAGGTATGTGGTAAAGGTAAAAGGGGCTTTAGTAAAAAGCGTGATGAATGGTGGGATGATGAAGTGCAAGATGCTGTAGAAAGAAAGAAGAAGGCATGGCA
>DWAO01001230.1:0-19971 GCA_018230605.1 Heliconius congener
GGAGTGTCTTAACACTAGGTTCCCCTCTGCCTACCCTGCTGTGTGCGGGATACAGTGTGAAGCTGATCATTTTAAAATAAGTACGAACGATAACTTGTTAATATAATAAGAATAATCTTATTGATACAATAAAATAAAAAAACAAATAATATTTTAAAATGTCCTTATGTTTTTTATTCATTGTATTCTTATATTTTTTACAGTAATTGTTACTAATAGTATATTGAATACAAAATTTTTTTTTTTTAAACGTAATTACTTTATTTATTTATCATACAAATTAATTTAATAATATCTTTTTTCTCAGCGTTCGTGCTGTAAATAAAGCAGGTCCAGGAGTACCCAGCGACAGCACACACCCGATTGTGGCTAAACCAAGGAACTTGGCACCTAAGATTGACAGAACAAACCTTATTGACATTAAGATCAAGGTCGGACAGAAGTTCGGATTTGATGTTAAGGTGAGTGACCTGAGTTTATTTTTTAGATTCACTGTGTATCCCGAATAAGGCAAGCTCCTTGTGTATTGAATGTTCCACACAAACCAACCAACTTTCGAGATATTGCATGTTGAGTGGTGGAACTCAACGTTGTGTATTATGAAGAAAGGAAAAGAATTGATTCCCTCCGGGTGCGAATCGTCCCCACAAACGTCGCGTTTATAGTTCGACTCTATAGTGTTGCGTCACGACAGCCATAAGGCCGTTTTAATTTTTTTTATATATTTTTTAAATTTATGTATATAAATAAATTAAAAGCTTAAAATATTATTAATTTAAATAAATATTACAGGTAACAGGTGAACCAATGCCAGAAACCAAATGGTTCTTGGGCAAACGTGAAGTGAAATCCGGTGGTGAGATGAAAGTACAACATTCCGACTATAATACTAAATTAAACTGTAAATCAGCTACACGAGCAGATAGCGGCAGATATACGATAACCGCTGAAAACTCAAATGGCAAGGATGTGGCTGAAGTAGAAGTAATAGTGCTGAGTGTGCCAAGTCCACCTGGTGGACCACTTAAGGTTAGTTTTCCTCTTTTTTGTATTTTCACGCTCTATCCCGCATATGGCAGAGTACCAGGGGGAAAATAGTATTAAGACTTGAAAGAATTCTTCGATACATTTGTTGAGCTGTGAAACTCAACGTTGCGCTTTGTAACTCTGGTGGGATCGTTTTAACGAAGGAATGAAACTAATTTAAATACCAATATACTCCTGAGTTGTGATCGAATCCGCGCCGTGGGATACCATTGCGCCACGCTTTTACTAAAAAGTATTGAAATATTATGTTGTTTTTTTAACATTTTTAAAAGTATTATTCCACACTTAAGAAAGAAAAATATTTATTTAGAAAACGTATAAAAATTTGAACGCGGTTAGCGGGACTCTAACCCGACAAAACCTCCAGGAGGCGCGGGTTGAGTTCGAAAGAATAAATATTATGTTCTTTCCGTTTTTCTTGTTTTGTCTTTATAAATATATAAGCTTATTTAAGTTAATAAATATATTTATATCCAGTAGGTTTTAAAATATCTATTTTTTTATTTCCGTTTTTCCTTTCTCAGGTATCAGACGTACACGCAAACGGCGCTAAGCTCTCCTGGAACCCGCCAGCGGACGATGGCGGCCAGCCCATAGACAAGTACATCGTGGAACGCATGGATGAAGCTACAGGCAGATGGGTGAATGCTGGTGAGACTGATGGACCTGAGACCAATTTAGCTGTAGATGGTCTACAGCCCGGACACAAGTACAAGTTTAGAGTTCGTGCTGTTAATAGGTGAGGAACATTTTTAACCAAAGTTCGTAGGAAGGAGATTATTCGAATATATTAATTCGAATGTATTTTTTTATATTTGATACTTCAGAACTTTTGACTGTGTACACCGATTTTGATGATTTTTTTTTATTTGGAAGCTAGTGCTTCCCGTTTGGTCCGCCTTTAATTTGGTCCATTTCTGACAATATTATCCATGAGAAAATTACATAACTCTTAAATTTGCATTAAGCATGTACGCGACAAATGGATGAATAACTCAATGTCAAGCCAATCGATTTCAATTATTCTTTTTTATTGGTAAGGATACACTTCAAGGATAGTTTGATGACTGTTTGGTTAAGTTCTGATTATAAGATCCGGTTGTGTTCGGTTTTTTTTGTTAAAATTTTAATGATATTTTGATGTTTGGTTTTGTGTAATATACTATAGCATCTTTTAAGAGCGAGTCAAAGTATATGAAAAGAATATCTGCACACTCTGATTATTGAGTCTCTTGCAATTTTTATATAAATGCGTATACGTAATTGTTTCCTCAAATGAGCGATATTATAAAAGCCATTGCGGTGACACAATGTTTGATTGTAAACACGATTGTTAAAGGTTATTAATTACTGTTATTTTCTTGCTATTTGTGTGATTAAGTAAAAACTCAATTCTGTATCATTTTGTAATTTAATAATTTATTTTTGATGTTTCCAAAAAAAATAATTAAAAAGCAAAATAATTCAAATTTTTAATTATTTATCATAATATGTAAATAAATTTACTTTTCATTTACAGACAAGGTAAATCCGAACCACTTACAACACCTCATGCCACTGAAGCCAAGAATCCCTTCGACGTCGCCGGTAAACCAGGGACACCAAGGATCAAGGACTTTGACAAGGACTTTGTGGAACTGGAATGGACCAGACCAGATACGGATGGTGGTGCACCCATTACGGGATACGTTATTGAAAAGAAAGATAGATTTGCACCCGATTGGGAAGAGTGTGCTCAGGTTTGTTTCTTTTTTATTGTTTTTTAAACCACGGATGCAATTAATCAAACATAAGAGTAGTGTATTTTTACCTCAACGTAAAATATAAAAGTATTTTTTTGCTAGTAATTTTCTTGTTTGAGTTATAAAACCAATACTGTTAGAGTGAGAAAATCAATTCTAATACGTATACATATATTATTTATAACTTAATACTTGCGAATAATAATTAGTTATATTATATTAAAAAATGTTATTTAATTAATTATGAAGTTATAATACTTTATTTTTTACTTTGCAGATCGAAGGTGATGTTACATCTGGTAAAGTCCCAGACCTTATTGAAGGTAACACGTATGAATTCCGTGTACGCGCTGTCAACAAAGCCGGCAAAGGTATACCAAGTGACGGCACCGCACCACATCTCGCCAGGCCTAAGAATCTGCCACCTAAGATCGACAGGAACTTCATGTTCGACATTAAAGTCAAAGTCGGACAGAACTACGAGCTCGATATACCAGTCGCTGGAGAACCCACACCCACCAAGGAATGGCTCCATGGAGACAATCTCGTTCTTAACACTGACAGAATTAAGATCGTTAATGACGCCCATAGTACGAAGATCAGGGTGATTGACGCTAAACGTGCTGACTCCGGTACATACACTCTTAAAGCTAAGAATATTAATGGTACCGACTCAGCCACGGTTAAGATTGTAGTTATGGATGTGCCACTGCCGCCCGAAGGACCATTGCGCGTGGATGATATTACTAAATCAGGATGCAGTCTAAGATGGAGGCCGCCCAAAGACGACGGTGGCAGTGAAATCACACACTACGTTGTCGAAAAGATGGACCAAGAAAACCTTAGATGGGTCCCTGCTGGAGAAGTCCAGGGATGTAATATTCGAATCGATCATCTTATTGAGGGACACGACTATAACTTTAGAGTTCGCGCTGTCAACAGGCATGGTGAATCTCAGCCACTGACAGGCCAAGAACCTATTACTGCCAAGGATCCTTACGGAACACCAGACAAACCTGGCACACCAGTTGTTAAGGACTGGGACAAAGATCACATGGATTTGGAATGGGTGCCACCAAAGAAGGACGGTGGTTCACCAATTACTGGATACATCATCGAAGCCAAAAAGAAGTATGGTCCGTGGGAGGTCGCTGCTACAGTACCAGGAAACCAAACAACAGCAACAGTACCTGGTCTTCAAGAGGGAGAGGAATATGAATTTAGAGTCATTGCTGTTAACAAAGCTGGAAATGGCGAACCTTCTGATGCTTCCACGCCTCAAGTCGCTAAAGCCAGATTCTGCGCACCGACTTTCGATAAAACACTGTTGGCTGATAAAACAGTTAAAGCTGGACAGAGGATTCAGTATGAGATCCCGATAGAAGCATCTCCGAAACCAACGGTTGAGTGGCAGATCAATGGCAAGGTTGTTCATCCCTCCGACAGAATTGATATTCAGATCTTGCATAACAGGGTCATCCTAGACATTCCATTCTCCGTCCGCTCTGACGGTGGCGTTTATAAATTGACCCTCAAGAATGATCTCGGAGTTTGTTCAGCGAGTGCCAACGTGACGGTTTTGGACAAACCATCTCGACCAGAGAAGCCATTAGTTGTGTCAGACGTTACCAAGGACTCTTGCTCGCTCTCATGGAAAGTACCTTTGGACGACGGTGGATCACCAATCTTGCATTATGTCATCGAAAAGATGGACTTATCACGTGGTACGTGGTCCGACGCCGGCATGAGCACTTTCTTATCGCATCAAGTAACAAGGCTTATTCATATGAAGGAATACTTGTTTAGAGTTAGCGCTGTTAATGCTATCGGACAATCCGAGCCATTGGAATTAGATCGCGCTATTGTAGCAAAGAACGAATTCGACGAGCCTTCTGCTCCTGGCAAACCAGAAGCCACTGACTGGAGCAAGAGTCATGTAGACCTGAAATGGACTCCTCCTAAATCTGACGGAGGTGCTCCTATCACTGGATACATTATTCAAAAGAAAGAAAAAGGCAGCCCATACTGGGTTAATGCAGCTCACGTACCACCTGGCCAAACTAAAGCTACCGTACCTGATTTAGTTGAAGGCCAAGATTACGAGTTCAGAGTTATTGCAGTGAACCAAGCCGGACAGTCCGAACCTAGTGAGCCATCGGACATTATTACAGCCAAGGATAGATATGTTGCTCCTAAGATTTTGACACCGCTCAAAGAAATTCGCATTAAGGCTGGTCTTATCTTCCATATCGATGTTGATTTTATCGGTGAGCCTATTCCTGAAGTTAAATGGACTTGTGACGGAAAAGCAGTAGTAACAAACGAGAGAACTACCCTTACATCTGTGGGTCACCACACAATTGTTCATACTGTCAACTGTAAGAGGTCAGATGCTGGAAAATATCACTTGTCCTTGAAGAACGATTCAGGTTCTGATGAAGGAAGCTTTGACTTAATCGTTTTGGATGTACCTGGACCACCGCAGCCACCATTTGAATACGAGGAAATTACTGCCCAATCTGTAACATTGTCATGGAAACCGCCTAAAGACAACGGTGGCAGCGAACTTACTGGATATGTTATTGAGAAACGAGATTTAACTCATGGTGGAGGCTGGGTACCAGCTGTTACATATGTTAACCCTAAATACAATCACGCGACTGTACCTCGTCTATCTGAGGGCACTAAGTATGAATTTAGAGTGTTCGCCGAGAACTTGCAAGGACGATCTGAACCTTTGGTCACAGACAAGCCTGTCGTCGCTAAGAATCAATACACAGTTCCCGGAAAACCAGGCAAACCAGAACTCGTTTCTGCAGACAAAGATCACATTAAGATTAAATGGTCGTCACCGATTTCCAACGGTGGTTCCAATATTCTTGGCTATGATGTTGAAAGACGCGACAAAGCAACTGGTAGGTGGATTAAGATGAACAGGGAACCTGTTAGATTCAATGAGTACACAGATGACCGAGTACAAGAAGGTCACCAGTATGAATACAGAGTATCAGCTGTTAACTTAGCCGGCCCTGGACAACCTTCAGACCCATCAAACGTTATTATCGCTAAGCCAATGAAAGAAAAACCGAAATTATGGCTGGATGGCCTTATTGGTCGCAAGATCAAGGTCAGAGCTGGTGAACCTATCAATATAAACATTCCAATTACTGGTGCACCAACCCCCATGATTTCATGGACTAAGGGAACTGTTCCTGTTGTACCATCACATAGAATTTCCGCTGAAACGAAAGCTGAAGAAACTAAACTTAGCATTGAAAAATCAACAAGAGAAGATGCCGGTAAATACACAATTACAGCTTCGAACGAACACGGAAAAGATTCCGCTGACATCGAAGTTATTGTGGTCGACAAACCTGGAATACCTAAGGGCCCACTTGTTTGCAACCCAGTTACTCATGAATCTATGAGCCTTTCATGGCAACCGCCTCTGGATGACGGTGGTAGCGAAATCACTGGTTATGTTGTTGAAGTTGCTGAATATGGAGTTAATGACTGGCGCACGGTTGCTGGATTCTGTCCAAAATGTTCGTTCACTGTTAAAAATTTGACTGAAGGCAAGAAGTATGTGTTCAGAGTTCGTGCTGAAAACTTATATGGTGTATCTGAGCCGCTGGAGAGCAAACCAATTGTAGCTAAACTGCCATTCGATCCACCAGATGCACCTGACACACCTAACATTACTGGTTACAGCGCAAACAGCTGCTCACTTGAATGGAAACCACCTGCAAACTGTGGCGGCAAGCCTATTACTGGATATTACGTTGAAAAGAGAGAACGTGGTGGTGAATGGGTTAAGGTTAATAACTATCCAACACCCAACACTTGTTACACTGTTCAAGATTTGCGTGAAGGAAACCGTTATGAATTCCGCGTTATAGCTGTTAATGAAGCCGGCCCAGGAAAACCAAGCAAACCCACGGAACCGATTATTGCACAAACACCGAGACTTAAGCCTAGTGCACCAGAAGCACCTAAACCGGACAGAATTACCAAAGATTCTGTTACATTGTCCTGGAGGCCACCAAAGAGTGATGGAGGATCCAAAATCAAGGGTTATATTATTCAACAGAAGGCTAAGGGTGATAAGGACTGGAAGGATGTCAATGACGTTCCAATCCCAAGTCTTGTACATACAGTACCAAAACTTAAGGAAGGCGAAGAATATCAGTTTAGAGTCATTGCTGTTAATGACGTGGGTAATTCTGAGCCAAGCAAACCTACTGGCGATATTACAATCGCTGAACAGCCTAATAAACCATGCATGGATCTCGGTGGTGTTCGTGATATTACTGTACGTGCTGGAGAAGATTTCTCTATTCACGTACCATACACCGGCTTCCCACAACCAACAGCATCTTGGTTTGCTGATGATAACTTACTGGACGTTGAAGGTGATTCAAGAATATTCCAGAAAATCACGCCCGACTCTGCATCTCTCGTCGTCAAGAATGCCAAGAGATCAGATGGTGGTCAATACCGCTTGCAGTTACGTAATCCTTCTGGCTATGATACTGCAACTATCAATGTACGTGTTCTGGACAGGCCCGGAAAACCAGAAAATCTTCGCGCAGACGAATTTGAGGGTGAAGCTCTCACATTATATTGGAATCCACCAAAAGACAACGGTGGCGGTGAAATCACCAATTACGTTGTTGAAAAACGTGAAGCTCGTACACCTAACTGGACTAAAGTATCTGGTTACGTTACAACACCATTCTTACGGGTGAAGAACTTAAGTGTTGGAAAGAGTTACGAATTTAGGGTTATGGCAGAGAATCAATACGGCCAGTCTGATCCAGCGCAAACCGAAGAACCAATCAGAGCTAGACATCCATTTGACCCACCAGGAGCACCTGGTGCGCCACGATCAGTCGAAACCACAGAATCGTCTATCACGATTACTTGGTCGAAACCACGCCACGACGGAGGGTCGCCAATTACTGGCTACATTTTAGAAAAGAGATTAATCACTGAAGACAAATGGACCAAAGCATCTCATGCACACATTCCAGACACCACATACAAAGTAACAGGATTAATTGAAAATCACGAATACGAATTCCGTGTAGCTGCTGTAAACGCAGCTGGCCAGGGACCGTTCTCGCAGAGCTCCGATGCGATCCGCGCCTGCGCACCGCCCAATGCGCCGCGTATCACTAGCGACCTCAGCCTTAGGGATATCACTGTTATTGCCGGTGAAGAGATTAAAATCACCGTGCCATTCACAGGAAACCCTAGGCCAAAGGTAAAGGAAAACTTTTTAAAACTATGATAAGTAGTACAGTTTACTGAAATTATAGCTATGTTAAAGCATTTTATATTCAAGAAGGCTTAAATCCCGGTACTTAGGTATTTTTTCTTTGTATTTCTGGTTCACATTGTATCACGCATGCAGCCGAGGGTAGGATGTGGGATCTTATTTTAAAACACTCGTTTCCCTGTTTTCCGCCAAACTATCTAGACATAACCTGGCGAGTTAAGTGACAAAACTGAGCGTCGCGATTTGCTTTGGTAGCGGAGCAAATAAATGAAAATAACTCATTCCCAGTATAATTTGTTATTAACGACGTCATATAAACAATACAATAAATTTACAGGTATCGTGGATAATAAACAACGACGAAGTGTTCCCCGACCACCGAATAAGATTCGTCACATCTGATATCGATACGGTGTTCATAAACTCTAGCGCTAAGCGATCTGACACCGGCTCCTACACTGTGCAACTAATAAACAGTGAAGGCTCGGACAGTGGTACTTGCAGAGTAAGTTTTATTGTATTTAAAAAAAATACATACACATATTTTTACATTTATTTATTATTATTTTGAATACAAATCTCCCAGTGTGTTTCTTGGGAAGTGGGAGGCTACATTCGGATATTGAATTTTATAAATATGTCTCATGATATTTAAAAACCCATACTTGTATTTAGGCTACTAAATTTTCTTGAAGGGCTTAGTGTCCTCGAAAATAAATTACGGAATGTTTACTCAAAAAATACAATTTTTTCCAGGTGTTAGTTGTAGACAAGCCTTCCCCACCGGTGGGCCCACTCGACGTGTCCGACATTACTCCGGACACATGTACGTTGTCATGGAAACCACCGCTAGACGACGGAGGATCTCCAATCACCAATTATATTGTGGAAAAGATGGACAATACTGGAGTAAGTGCACGAAATATAGCTTATACTTCACTATATTTATATATAGTATAATGTGGATACAATATAACAATATCTTTATGTGCGTGATTCCGCATCTGGTTAGCTAGTGAAGTCTGAAACTGCTAATACTACGATAAATTACTTGAAAACTAATATTAAAATATTTTCCACAGGTATGGTCAAAGATCTCGTCCTTCGTACGCAACTGTCATTACAATGTGATGGGTCTGGAACCGAACCGCAAGTACATGTTCCGTGTACGCGCTGAGAACCAATATGGAGTGTCTGAACCATTGGCCATGGACGATTATATTACTGCTAAAGTGAGTTTATATTAATAATTGATTACTTTCTATCTATCTGTATTTATAATTCTATCTGTATTTCTGTACTTAATATTATAATACTAAACAGATATTTTGGTTGAATGTGCCAAATTAAGTAACTATTGGTCCGATTGAAAAAATCTCTTTTAATTCAACCCAGTAGTTTCTGAGATTTGACATATTTTTATTAATTATCTCTTTAGTTATCTCGTAAGTGATTTAGGTAGCGGGGAACTAAAAAGTACTTTTTCTTAAATATTAATATTTCTCGATGAACTTTAACTTAGATAATTTTAACTTGTATAGACATTATACATGTACTATTTCCCCTCAGTTCCCGTTCACGGTCCCGGAGCCGCCCGGCGTGCCCCGCGCGCTGGACTGGGACGGCTCCACCGCGTCCGTGGTGTGGGACCGGCCGCGCTCGGACGGCGGCGCGCGCATACAGGGCTACAAGATAGAGTTCCGCGACGTGCAGGACAAGGTGTGGAGCAGCGCTGACTACCTGGTCAAGGATTGCAATTACCAGGTTCGTTACTTTAACTATATTTATTTACAGTACGGTAGACAAGTCACATGAAGGCCACCTTCATGAAGTTAGGTGTTCTGGACTATTTGCGCATTGTACTCGGGAAGAAAGTGATCAAAAGTTAGAAGAAAATAAATTAGAATTGCCCAGCCATCTATAGCTTATTTCAGGGCGTCCACGACTCGATGTCGATTGTACTGTATATTTATTAAATTGGTTACCGCAGCAGTTGAGTTGTCAGTTTTCTCTGGTTACCCTGCTAGTCATAAATAAGTTTGTCATAAGTTTGGTGGATATATGCAGTAGTTAAATTGTGCGTGACTGGTCTCTAAACAAAGAACTGGTCATTTATGTTTAATCAAATAGGAAATTTGAAACTATAGTAAAGTTCTGGTTAGCTAATACATAAATAAAAATATAATGTATAAATAAAACAACAAAATAAATAAATCGGAAGACAATAATGAATTTCAACCAAATTTTGTGAATATTTGATTAAATGTTCACACAATGTTGATTTGATTAAAATCATCAATTCACTAATAAAAACTTAGAAATTAACCGAAATTTAAATAATTACTTTTTCCGTCCTACTACGCAGGCATACAACCTAGAGCCGGGTCACGAATACGAATTCCGTGTCCGGGCTAAGAACGCAGCAGGTTTCAGCAAATATTCTGCTAGTTCACAACCATTCAAAGTGCGGGGTAAGGCTGGTCCCCCTGGACCTCCACGTTCCCCTCGCGTACTGCGTGTTGGTAGGAACTATGTTGATTTGGCGTGGGACGCGCCGGCTTCTGATGGAGGTATGTAGACATGTATATTATTTATTTAATATTTTATTTTATGACACTGAGGCAGTGTTACAGCGTTTGGCTGTAAACGCGACGTATGTTAATACGATTTAAACTCAAAAGAATAATTTTTATTCGTTTCCTCCTTCTAACCAATTCAAAGTAAAAAAAATATAATAAAAAACTTCCTTGAACAACTAACATACAATCTCTCAAACATTGAGCGTGGGTAACAAAGTGTCCCAACATTAGTTTTCTTTATCTGCTAAGAAATGGATTTACTGATAATTGCTAACTTCTTTTACTAGGCTCTCGTATAACCGGCTACATAATCGAGCGTCGTGAACTGAGCAGTTCAGTATGGGTGAAGAGCAACGATTACAATGTGATGGACACAAGCTTCACCGCGCTCAATCTCAGCGAGAAGGCTGATTACGAATTTAGGATCATTGCTGTCAATTCTGCTGGTATTTGTTTTTAAATTTGTTATATGAACTATAATCACTAATTGTGTGCTACAAGAGGGCAAAGCCACGCAGGCCACTACTAGTATACATTTAGAAAAAGTGGTTGGATATTACTGTATTTGCTATCTATATAATTCATATAATAGTTATTAAAGAGATACTCTCTTCTAGTATGGTTTTTTGAAAGAAGATTTGTCAAAATAATCTTAAAAGCTGTTCAATATTAGTAGTATGAGTATTACTCTGTTTCATGTAATCACATTTTTGCAATTATTCTATAAAATAGTTTCAAAATAGTGTACTTCGTTCCTAAATATATTTTCAAAACAAGATGAAATAAATAGTACTAGATCTGCGTTAAAAAATCTGTAGCTTGTTTATCATAATGAATACCAACAATTGCTTATTATTCTATAACCATGAAACCCACAGGTAAATCAGAGCCATCAAGTTGTACCACACCAGTACGTACAGGCGAAGAAGCGGGTGGCGCTAGGCCAGAGTGGCTAAAACGCATGGCGGCCTCCATATGCGCACCGCTCGGAAGACCGTACACCCTGGAGTGTGTGGCGTCCGGCAGCCCGGTGCCGACTGGCCGCTGGTTGAAGAATGGCAGGGAGGTCGTCATGGGCACCAGGTACTATAGCGTTTCTATTTTTGTTTCTGTAATATTTGTATAAAAGTATAGTTTTTGTATAAAAAAATACTTAAGCAATTTTTTTATACGATTATATATTTATTTATATGATTTATCAAATCATATATTATTTTATAGATTTATTGCTGAATCCCGTGAGGGTACGCT
Organism: Heliconius congener; assembly: GCA_018230605.1. Lineage (NCBI taxonomy): Eukaryota > Metazoa > Arthropoda > Insecta > Lepidoptera > Nymphalidae > Heliconius > Heliconius congener. Next base: position 11,901 of record DWAO01001230.1, read on the forward strand.
CAAACTTAACATACTGGAGGCGGCTGAAGCTGACGAAGGGGACTACACTTGCGAAGCTAGTAATAGTCTTGGACAGATTTACTGCACAGCTCACCTTAAGATTGGAAGTGAGTTCATTTTTAATGTTAAGTAATATAGAAGGTGTATTTTAAGAGTATCACAGAATGAAAAGTACTCATAAGTGCATGTTTTATAAATAGTAAATACAATAAACTTAATAAGATCTACAAACAGTTAATATAAAACTGACCATGATATCGATAATAATATAAACGAGAGTAGAGTCGATTAAATCTGATCGGTTTCCTACAAGGATGTATTTTATATAGAATATAAGGATGTTATATTATGTAATAATTGAAAATATTTTAATTTATTAATAAAATTTTATAATAGTACTTACTCTCCTTAACATCAAGGCAATAAATTATAAAATCTAATTACATGTAATGTTGTAGTAACAAAGAATAAAACAAATAGCAAACCACTTGAGGCTTTTGTAGCATCGTCTGACTGTCGACGCGACAATCTTATCAAGCGACGTTTCTATTCTTACTCGGGTAACTCTCTCATATCCTAGCTCTCTGTTGACAAAACAAAGTCTTCAAAATTGGGCATTAAGTGGAAAAATAAGTATCCTAGCACTACATTCCTATGCCTTGCTATATGAAATAGTTACTAAAACAGATCATGATTCCAGGTCCACCACGCATCACCCGCATGCCAGGCGATCTTCATCTTCCAGAACATGATAACACAAAGATCAAAATCCTATACACTGGAGACCAGCCAGCCGACGTCACACTCACTAAAGATGGACAAAAAGTGTCTGAGTCCCCACATCTTAAATTTACCGTATTTGATGACTACATCCTTATATTTATTAAGGATATCAGCAGGGATGATATGGGTTAGTTGAATTTTTATTTATATAAAAATAAAAGAGGAAAAAAAATATTTAGAATATAAATTAATTTATTAATATTTGGATAGTCTTTCTAATATTTTATATTATTTTTATTTTAAAAGCCATTTATCAGAATGTCGTGTAAAAACTATTGTTGCCAAAATAATCTACTTCCATAATTATTTCGTTGAGAGAATTTAGATTTTTTCTTATATAAAAATAGTAATAATTACAACTACACTAAAATATGTTTCGCATATTTACTTATAGGTATATACAAAATAACAATCAAGAACAATTCCGGAGAAACATCAGACTCGTTCTCCGTAACGGTAACAGGCCTGCCTGGACCACCACAAGGCCCACTAGAGACCACGGACATAACGAGACACACATGCACTTTGGCCTGGAAGCCGCCCACTTACGATGGTGGTCTCCCTATTACCCACTATGTAGTAGAAAGGATAGATGTTTCTGGAACTTCATGGATTACTATAGCGTCTTCGGTTAGAGATACAAGATTCACAGTACATGGTCTGACTGAAGGACAAGAGTACAACTTTAGGATTCACGCGGCCAATGATAACGGTATTGGACCGGGATTGGAGGGCGTTAATCCTGTTAAGGTAAGCTTGGCATTTTTTTTGAGCTTTACTCTGTATCACTCGTATTAAAATACTTCGTTGCCCACGCAATGTTCAATTTTAAAATACTGTGGGTTAGGTAGTGGAACATCATGCTTTATCTCCTGACCACAGAAAGTAAATGATAGTAATGGATGGAAACGGAGGAATTATAATGCTTTCATTTCGGTTGCGAGGGTTAGTTTCGACACTCAACGCAATTAAAGAACAAGTAAAGAGATGACACACTGGGAAAAGAGTGTCTTGCAACTAGGTTCCCTCTGTTTTATGCGGGATACCTCGTAAATCGAAAAATAATACTATTGAGCAACTTAAAAATAGTAAATGATTATATCATGTTACAGGCCAAGGCTCCTTACGATCCACCATCAGCTCCCGGCATTCCCAAGATCGTGGAAGTCGGTGGACACTTTGTCCACTTGGAATGGGACAAGCCTGAGACTGATGGCGGTGCCAGGATACAGGGTAACAATATATTTTATTGTATGTTATAATGTTACAGTTTCAGACATTTATTTGTTTATGTAGAAACATTAGTAAAACAATCTATAGTCATGATCAAAAAAGTAAAAGGTAATTGGTTGAACAACAGGCGCGTTTCGTTTCTGTCGTTTCGATTTTTATATTGTTAATCGATATAGGGGAATAAATAATTTTCATTTTATCGTTCTAGTAACAAGACAAAGCATCAAGGTCAAATGGGTTGTCTTTGCCTACTTTGCGGAAAATGCGTGATACTACTTTTTATAAGTTTCATATATATATATTTTTTTTCAAAAACATCTTAATTTACAAACAAATCACTTAATTAAATTATATTTCTAGGTTACTGGATAGACAAACGTGAAGTAGGCTCCTCAAGCTGGCAGCGTGTCAATCCAACTCTATGTGTACCCAATCAGTTCAACTGTGCCAACCTTATCGAAGGTCGTCAGTACGAATTCAGAGTGACCGCCCAGAATGAAGCTGGACTGTCACCGCCAAGTACTAATAGTCAGCAAGTTAAAGTTGTTGATCCTAAGGGTGAGTGCTGAATGATAATTCTGTATTAGTGTATGGCTCTGTGAGTAGATCGATTTAAGAAGTTATCGTGATATTGAGAAATTTATACTTATAAAATTATATAACAGGATATAAGGAAATTATGTTTACATTTTTATTTTACCATGGCAAGGTATGTTATAAACCATATGTATATTTGTTTTACATTGTTAAAACTTTTTAAGCTACTTATACATTGATATAATCAAAAAAAAAACAATTTCTGCATCATAATTAAAAAATAACAACGTTTACTAACAAAATGTCAATATTCCTAGCTGCCACACCACCGGAGGTCGTCAAGCCCCTAAAGAACGCGAACTGTATCCAGTACCACAACGCCAAGTTCCAGTGCACCATCACTGGTTCACCCAAACCTACTATCACTTGGTATAAGGGTAAGTAACTATGTATATATTTTATATTCCATTTGAATTGTATATTGTGCTTTACAAACCATAGCGTTTACGTATGCGAAGGTTGTCATTTCAATTCTTACTTAAAAGAATGAATTATTTTCTCGGTTTGGTAAGAAGAACAGCTGGAGTAAGCTTAAAATTGAGTTCCACTTGTTTATACGAAATGTCTCTAAAGTATTGCGATACGGTGAGAACAGAGTGTCTTTAGACTAGATTTCCCCTGCCTATCCTGCTATATGCGAGATATGTCATTTACTGTCTAAACTATAATAGACTCTAAATATCACTTTTAAATACATTTTTGCCCAGGTGCCCGAGAAATAATGAATGGCCCACGTTACCGTATCTGGAGCGAAGGTGACAACCATTTCCTCACAGTCATGGACGTGTTTGGTGAAGACGCCGATGAATATGTGTGCCGCGCTGTCAATACAGCTGGAGTAAAGAGCACAAGAGCTGAGCTTCTTATTATGAGTAAGTAGGGTGCTTACTTCGTTTGGAGGTAATGGATAGCTTTGTTGGGATGTTTTTGGTTTGTTATATGTTCATGAACTTGAATGGATATGTGTAACTGAGTTTAAATTTACGTTTTGAAAAATAAATCCGTATTGTGATCGTAAGAATTGTGTTTCTTAATAATTTTCTACATACCTAATTACGTAAACTCTTGTTTAGTCAATGTGTAATCTTCCGTGATTTCCCTAAAAACTGAAAAATATTATGTTGAGTCATTGTATGACTTTTAATTTATCATAATAATAACCATCATGAGTGATATTTCTTAATTTATATTTATTAAAAAATAACTTTCAAATACTAATCAAATCCTAATTCCACAGCCGCACCAAAACTAAACGTGCCACCTCGGTTCAGAGACACTGCCTACTTCGACAAGGGGGAGAACGTCGTGATCAAAATTCCCTTCACGGGACACCCTGTGCCTAAGATCACGTGGGTGAGAGAGGGCGAGACCATCGAGTCCGGATTACATTATCATGTGGAGAGAAAAGGTGAGTTTTTATATTGTGGTAATTCATTTATTCGAACGCCAGAGAAAAGGTTTTGTGGTTTAGTTCAGTTTTAGTAAACTAGTGGACATATTGTTGATATTTTAGAAATAAATATATAAGTCCTTATTTTGGATAAAATTATTTGGTTCTGATTTAGTTATGTAAGATTTGGAATTATTATTATTATAGTGTGTAACATTTTAAAAGTAATACTAAGAATAACACTAAATATTTTTTTGTGTTGTGTTTCCAGAACGTCACGCCATCCTCACGATCCGTGATGCTAGCAAGATTGACTCTGGTCCATACAGGATCACCGCAGAGAATGAACTTGGACAGGACTCTGCTATTATTAACATTGAGATAAGCGGTATGGTGTTATTTTAAATTACTAATATTATATTATTTGGATTATATATATTTTTGACATTGAAAAGCTGTATGTTTTTCTGTAATTATATGTAATTTATTTGTAATACTCTTTTTACTTTTCTTTTTTCGTAACTTAGTTTTTTGATATAAACCTATACAATTAATCTGCCAAAAAAATAACTTCTCAGTCTAATCAAAATGGCATTCTAATCCACAGACCGGCCCGACCCACCACGCTTCCCTGCTGTGGATAACATTGGTGTAGACTCCCTAGCGTTGTCCTGGAAGGCACCAGTGTGGGATGGTGGTTCAGATATCACCAATTATTTGGTGGAGAAACGAGAACATCCCATGTCAAGCTGGATACGAGTCGGAAACACTCGGTAAGTTATTGTTTTGCTAATGTGGAAATTTGGAAAAAAATATGTTTAAAAATGTGACAACACATAATAGTAAATGCGACAGTTTAAAATAATAATATTTCTTATAAATTGCTTCAAATTACGTGAAAAAAATGTATGAAAATGTAATTCAAACATCTTCATTTCAGTTTCACGACAATGGCTGTCACTGGCTTAGCGTCCGGCAAGCAATACGAGTTCCGCGTTTACGCTGAGAACATCTATGGACGATCGGAGCCAAGTGAACCCACTACCCTCGTACAAACAAAGGCTATTATTAAAAAGGAGTTCAAGAAAAAGGAGTATCCTGGTATGATTTAGATTTTTTTAGGATATTAATGGCAGTAGAATATGTAAACCTTCATAAATATATTTACAAAAAATCGACGCTTTAGAACTTTTATATTTTTCCATTTCTTGCTTTTACCTTTGAAAGCAGACGGTTCTATTGTAGTAAGTGAAGTGAAGACACGAGATATGTATGATAATTGGCAATGGCGCTTGGATTGTATTAAATACCCATCGCTGCAAAGCTACATAAACATTTAAGAAATATATATTTATAATATTAATTTTTCATTTCCTTGTGTATTATGTCTATACTTTATTACTAAATTAATAATTAGTTATATTATCTAAAACTAATAATTTTTAGGATCGGACAATCGACGCTCTGTTTTACAAATGAATCAAATTGTTATTTCTTATTTAATATGAGTTATTACTTCCATTTTCCAGTTGACGAAACCGGTAAACGTATACGCACAAACGCAGACCACGGTCCAGTCAAGGACTACGATAGTTACGTGTTCGATATATACAGCAAATATGTTCCACAGCCAGTCGAGATTCGAACCTGTTCTGTTTACGACAAATATGATATATTGGAAGAGATTGGTAAGTCTATTATGGTGTTTAGGGATTTTTTTGTTTAGTTTAGAAATGTTTCTTTTTCAGTGGACTTAGAACTGTAGTACATATTTCAATATATAACTTATTGTTATATAATTGTAATTTTACAAAAATCCTTGTAAAAGGGCTGCTGTGTGGTTTTGTATATGAAATATTGATTTATATAAAAACAATTACCTATTTACAGAATCATTGTTACAATGTAACATTTCATGTAGTTATTTTTTTACAAAAATAGTAATTTACGCTTTCTAGAATGTTATTATTTATAATATTTTCTGGTGTATGGAAAAAATTAAGAATAGACGGAATGCAATCAGCGTCAGTGTAAATGGTAAGATATTAGAACTAGTGAATGAAGTGGTATATTTGGGAAGTATGTTCAGTAGAGATAGAAGATACGAGATGGATGCGGAACGGCGTAATACTGCCAGTAACAGAGTTAACGGTGCCTTAGCTGCGTTGATAAAACGTTAGCACAGCAACGCATGCCGACGTGTTATCGCGTGACCGTACACAATGCAGTGTTGTTACCGACGCCATTGTTATTATACGCCAGCGAAACGTGGATATTGCAGAAGAAGAATGAATTAAAATGAATGATGTGGCGATGTGATCTCTTCGTAGGATATCCGGAGTAAGGTTAGCTAATCGAATCCGCAATTAAGAGATACAAAGAAAGGCAGGTACTGGCGAGAATGTCACGGTGAGAGTGAAGAAGAACGTGCTCAGCTAGTTTGAGCACGTTGAACGAATGAGCGATGAAATAATGGCAAAAAACATTTATGATGGAAAAGTGAGCGGTAAGAGAGTTAGGGAGAGACTTCGGTTGACCTTCAAAAACACAAAATTAAATGTACTGGAGGAAGGTTACGTCAAAAGTATGAGAACCCCCCGGAGGCATGTATGAAGAGGTTTATGACAGTGGACGAGACGAAAGAGGTATGCAGAGACCGTAACGTTTGGCGCTCCGTTCTCTCTGACTACCGCACTAGGAACAGAGCGTGAAGCTAGATAAGATTATTGTTTATAATATAATATTGGTACACATTGTCAACTAAGTAGTAATCACCTAAATACTTACTTTTAATATTAAATAATATATCAGTTTAACATAACTACTGTGAGTGGTACATTAGACTATTAATACAAAGTAATATATTTTTCTTTAATTATTATAATAAAACGTATTTATATAATTTACTAATAAATATTTACGTTTATAAAATAAATTAAAATTCTCCTATATATAACTCAAAATAGTTTTTTTTATTACTACTATATATGCATTTCATATATAAAAAATTACATATGACTTTAATATTCATGCTTCTTTACTTCTTTGAAGTAAAATAAACGGAAACAAGGTAAGCAAACAAATTTATAGTTTTTAGGCAAATTAAAAAAATAGAAAACAATTAAGAAAAACAATTGGTCAAAAATATATAAAAAATTAAATAAACGCATATTTAAATGAAATACGAGTAAATTTATTACAAGCATGATATATAAAGCGTAGAAACTAAAATTAACTCACGAAGTTGCTTGGGATATTAGATGTTAACACTAACTAACACAGTAGAACGGTTTTGATCTTTAAGTTAAAGGCAATTCAGTTCATATTGCTATAAACTATAGAGAATATTGGATATTTATTTATTTATTTTTCTAATGTTTAATGATGATACGACGTTGTATTAAATTAAATTTACAAACTTTGAGATAAGTTTGAATTAAAGAATTTATTAATAAAATGAAATAGTTGAATTGATCAATAAAATTTAATTCTAAGCACTCTATAGTAAATATGAACTGAATATATAAGAAAAATGTGGAATTTCGCAGGTGACTTCGTGAGAGCTTCCAAACGGAATCCCCGTGGAGGTCTGTGTGTGAATAGATCGATGTAGTGCATCTCTTTCTATCTGCATCTCTCTCTCACACGCATACTATTTATATTTATTTTTAAAATTATTATTTTTATTATAATATACGTTTATTTATTGTTATATTGGTATCACTCGCTTAGCGTTCGGACACAGATAACATATATATAACAGTTTTTTAATCGTAGTCGAAAACATGGTTTTGAAATGATATAATTGATTAAAGTTATAAATAAGGATTAATAATTAATGTTCCTATATATATAGGCAAATAATCGCTAATTTAATATGTATTATTATATAAATATTATAATTATTTAATTATTGCTTACGTATAGGTTTTACCAACAGTATTATTAATGCACGGTGTGTGCTTTTTATAATTATTGTAATACTATAGAATATTTATTGTTTTCAATACCTATGCGAATATATATATATATATATATATATATATATATATATATATATATATATAT